>JAULBU010103629.1:0-48202 GCA_032358235.1 Odonthalia washingtoniensis
ATTTATCATGTTCACATTCATCTCCAACAAAAACGCCACGTAATTTAATCGTTGAAAATGTTCGAACATCTGATCATCTTTTTCAATGGACGCAAACGAGACTACGATTTTTGTTACTTACAATTCGGCAACATGTTTCTGTTTTAGTCATTGATTCAATTGCCAAAATATTCCGTGCAGAATTTACACAACCTTCATCACGTGCTGTTTGTCTTATTCAATTTGTTCGTGCAATTCGTCACGCTGTGTTACAGCATCAACATCAACTTAATAATATCAATGATTGGATTAGAAGAAAATCTGTGTGCGTTTGCCTTAACCAAGTTAGTCAATCGGCTGATAACTTATCATAATTAAAGTATACAGGCGATTTAAATAATATGATTTCTGCTATGGGTATTGCTTGAAGTCAACATGTAGATACCCGAATATTTCTGGAACAAATTTCAGGGAATAAACGAGTGGAACCAGTGGAATAATATATTCTAGTTATTCACCAGATGATTCTGGTACGGATTCATCTAAATAACAAGTGAAATTATCATCCACGATCATGACTAACGTTACAACTATAAAATATAAAATATTATTTTTGAAAGAAACGAAAAAAGAACTAAAATGCAGAATTTTTACCGATGTTTCCAGAAATGAGGCCAATGCGTTCATCGTCCCCTTGTTGCACAGAACTGAATTTTGAGGGATGACGAATATTATATTTAGTATAACCTTTTCCTCTTCTACTTCTTCTGTATGGAATGAGTATATAGGTAATAATAGCAATAGGAACGATTTAAATAACTGAAGAAATACCAACAATTAGAATAATATGTTTTCTATCTGATAATGTAGCGGATGATAGTAATTCCAAACCTATATCTAAACAAATTTTATTCATCAACGATTCTAACAAATCGTCTTCTTTCAATGAATGTAATTCAAAAATATCATCATCATAATTTCCATTGCTGTGTAAATCATGGTCCCAATAAACATCTTTCGGAATATTTTATGTACATGATTTGCCATCTGTTGTAATAGAAACAGGCATCGTGTTCGAAAGAAATATGTTTTCCTTTAATTTCTCGTCCTTCTACGCTAAACTTCCAGAGTTAGTACTAGCTCTAGTAGACTTTCCCACCTTGAAGTAACTTTTTGGTGATATGTCAGGGAAACTTCCACTAAGTTGTTTAGTATATGCCTGATCAACAATAGCAACAAGTCTGAAAAATAAATCACAATCGTGTGTTAGTGCATTTTCTTCTTTCTTGACTAAAAACCGTATCGGAACCACCAGAAATTGGTAAACAAACTGTACTGTTTTGAAAGGACATGACACAATGTTTTAAACCATTTTTTAGACTCCATATTGAAACAGGTTATCAACTTCAACAGTTCTACTGACAATCCAAGACGCTTGCACCAACTCATTACTTTTGTCAGTACTAACATCATTTAATATAACATAAGGATTAATAGCATCAATAGCAATATATAATATAATTACGTTTCTCGGTACATGCCCGTCAGTACTTGAACCTCTCCTTGTTCATTCACCAGATTCACCTAGTGTATGTTCGGGAGGACGTTTATCATTTGAAATTTCAACAGAATAAGTAATTGCACGTTTTGTTTTTCGGTCAATGGCTCTCTTGGATGATGAATATCACCTAATGTAGATGGTGTACAAACTACTGCTAATGACGTCCAAGTTGCATCATAACCTCAATCTTCCAATCCTTCATTTACTGGATATGTGTATCATTTGTATTCTACGGTACAGAATGTGTTGACGTCGATGGTATGATCATTTTGCTTGAAATGTTCGTGGTTGTGTTATCTTGTCTAGTTTTTGAAAAGAATAACTTGGTGAGTAAAGAAAAAAGAAAACACTTTCTCATTTTATTATCAATTCAAAAATTATTATAAAACGGAAAACTTATTTTAAAAATTATATTGATTCGTAACACGAACACAATTTTTGTCGAAAAGTTTTGTTTGTAGCGGCCTCTTCAACAAAATTTGATTTATTTAAAAAATCACTGATCGACACAGATCCAATTTTGATCGTCGTTCTTGTATTGACCTGCACATCCAATCATTGGAACAACATAAAATATTGATGAAGTCATTCATGAAGTATGGATCACATTATGTGATCGAACAATCGGAACAAGAGAATGAAAGGACAAACGGGGACGTGACGGACGCATGAACGATGGTGAGTTGAGACCACTTTATTTAAAAGAGTCTGTTCTATTTTTTTGCGACAGGCTCAAATTGCTTTAGATCAGGTGGCACGAAACAATTTGCAGATGTTTCCGGACAACGCCCATCAACGCAATCTCAGATTGCGTTGATGTTCGTGGTCTATTGATTGTGTGTTTAATGCTGTAGGGTACATCAAAGGATCAATCAATAAACGCAAACCTATATTTCGAACTGCGATACGTAAATTTATCCAAACAGTCTACCGTTAAAAAATGGAGGGGAGCCATGAAGGAGGAGAGGGAATTGAGTGGAGATTTTTCAAGGACACCTCCGACTACCATGAGACTTGAACTACATCCAAGATCATGTATTAACGTAGGTTTTTTTCTTCATAGGATTAGGGTGGTGCTTTTAATTCGGCTATCACAGCCGGAAGTCACGTTATTTCTAATTTTGGAATTGAAATGTTGGGGTTCGACCCCAGTCAAGTCGACTGTAGGTAATTTTATTTTGTACGTAAGATTGATGTAAATCATTCACAACATTCAATTGTATTATGCTTTGGTAGTGCCGCACAAGTGTAAAATATGCAGAAATTAAATATTTAATGTTTCTCAAGAGGGCGTGGGGTGGGCTTGTTTGTACAGCTGAAACGGATGAAGAAAAAATGTAAAACATTTCCTCCATATGGAGGCCGAGAAATTTTAGGAAATACAATGATTGATTTCCTGTCGAAAAAAATCAATTATCCAATTTCCTGCAAAAATGCGAACCCCATATGGAGGCACTTTTTAAAAGGCAATTTATCTCGATCAGCATGTCATATTCTTGACCGAGTATTGGCCGAATAACTGTCAGTAGAAACACGGGGCTGCACAAGTTTTCGTCATCCACTACATTCATCGTGCTCCTGTTCTTCCCCTTCTTTTCACTGTCCACCGATTCTTCCATTTTCGACGGTTGTCGCTTATATCTGTCGCTATTATTACAGGAGCTGGGTCTACAAATTTACCCACCTCCTATAATACGCCTACTTCTTCTGGTTGTACGGATTTGGAGAAATATTAACAACAAATTGTAGAAGTATCGGCAACCAACTTTACTGATGTTGCTGAAAGTGATGATGATGATGATTTAGACGAGGACGGTGATGACTAAAATGAATATCGGAGATCATATGTGGAGGAATAGGGAATAATGAAACATATTAATGTGCTGTATTTTTGAAAGGATGACCTATTTGAAAGAGATTATATGTATGATGAAGATGACTGAAAAATTGGCAGTAATTATGAAGAAAAACACGATAATTTTGATGACGACGATACATACGATGGTGATTATGATCAATTAAACAAGAGGATCTAAGAAAGTTTTACGGATAAAGGCGGAAGAAGAAGGTGAGGAGGATGAAGTAAAAAAAGTTAGCAGGTGGTATGTAGAGAACGTACCTAAAGCGGTATGGAGGCAGTAGTACATGGACTGCATGGTCCGTTAAGAAATTATGACAGAAACTTTGACTTGGAATTCCTATAGTCAATTACTTGGCACCTTGAGGGTTCAAAATAATTAGATAAATAACTAATGAAATTGTTTGACTTCAAAATGTATGTATTACGAAAATTTAAGTATCTTTTTGTCAAAAAATGGGACGATGAGCAACGTTTGGGGAATATAATGAACGCCAGATTATTGTCAATCAAAATTGGGTTATTCGAACTTGAAAGGGAGTATGTTAGTCTAGTTGAGAAAGTCGAAGAAGCGAAAAAGTAAGAATTTATCATATATAATTCTTGTTTGAAAGCATACGTAGAATAATTGACGTGTACATCATTTGTACGCCAAATAGAAATCAACCGGATACACATAAGAACAGATGTAATACGAGAGATAGCCAAGGTGACAGAAATGAATAGCGGTTACCAAAAGATCAAGAAACAGGACGGTGGAGAAAGTAGTTTGTATCTTTATAGAAGCTGAGTGGCTCATAGCCGGTGTGCACATTGAAATCGAACATGAAATAAGAGTGTTAGTAGTACTTCTTGGACGATGATAGACTAGAGCCATGAGAATGTAGAACAAAAATCACAGAAAGGGACGTGTTGAAGATAGTTTATATTCTATTTTTCAGTCTGGGAAGCCCGTTTTCAATATCTTGGGACTAAAACAACATTATCTTCATGGGCTGCTGTTGTGGGGACATCGAAGAAATATTTATATTCTGAAATGTATTGGTTAACCAGCACATTTTCTACAGTCTGCATCCATTATCATCGAAACCGTCATCAGGCCTGTAATATTATTCACGAGCTACGAAAATGAAGCACAGCGATCTTTTGTAGCCGGGGACATACTCTATCGGCTTTATATCCTCGGGAAACTGGAGAGAGGAGCTGGAAGTGTGATATAATGTGGTGAACGACGTCTTGGAGGACTGCGAATACACTGATGAGATAATGTTTTACATTCCAACTCCATATCGGTCTACAAACATTGAATGGGCATGTGATGGAAAGACTGAGAGTTTAATTCTCATGTAAATGTGAATGGCTCCCGATATTCTCTTCAATGTAATGAATTAGACGTACATTCATTGTATTGCTGGTGGATTTCTTGCAATCCTCTCTGATATTTTTTCTGGCGGTCATACTCGCACTAATGTAATCACTGCCTTCATAAAATTGGATTAAAAAGTTGTGATAGCAATGACCAAAATTGGGTCCTACATTACTTTTTAAAATTAATTGTCATAAATGCACGTAACTATAAAACACTAAATGCCCGGCCTTCATCGAATTACTAGGTTTTGAAAATAAGAATGCCCGTGGAAAAACTGAGATGTTTGAATGTCCATTATACCAATGGCCCAATGCGGACGTTCTTATATGTGATATAAATGAATGGTTCCACGGAACATCTATAAACTTTCACTGTTTGGAAGTAGGCAGTCATTTCACGAAAGACAGATGGTGACTATGAACTACAAAATATGGATGATTGGGGAATGGAAGATGTTAATTAGCCAGCATTGGGTGAAACGCTTCTCGTTGATTGACGTTATATTTTTTTACCTTGAATGTTTAAGTTTTTTTCTACATGTATGTTAAAGTGAAATGTACGGTTGTTCTCAGAAACTGTTTTGGTTAAATGTGTATATGTGCCTGTTAGTTTTTGATTTTTCATGTATTTACTTGATACGGACTGTTATCTCACGTACACATGGCCGACAACAGAATGTATGTAAACTTTATTTCCCAATATGAGGTCCAACATTGTTCAGAAAATTAAATATTTGATTTTTTGTTGAAATAAATCAATTATTTAATTTCCTGTCTGCTAAACAAGTCGTCTGCTGTATTTTTAGGTAGAATAGAAGCTTTAGTTCGAATGGAGGAAGTGGGAGAAGTTTTTAAAGTCGTCTGCGACGCTTAATTTGATGCGAGATTATTTTAAAAGCAAGTATCGTTAGTTGAATACTGTAAAGAGATTTTGGCTGAAATTGCGAGGAATTGTCGACAAAGAAAGTGAATGGTTGAATAAAAATATATAAAAGTGGCAGTGTTGAAATTTAAAACATGTTGAACTCGTTTTTATCTTCTCCTTGTTTTGGTTTTTATTTTTAGTGTATCCTGATATTAAAGAAGTAACATGATTGTAAAGTCAAACTCGTTGCAATAAATTTGTGAAATGATTACTACTATAGTCAATTTCTTATTTCTTATTTCTGATATACAATTTCTACTGCATTTTTTGTTGACATCGTTCATTTTCGAAAATAGCAGCCTATGTGCAAAATATTTTGCTATGATTCGTAATGAAGAAGGGAAGATTGAGAACTAGAATACTGTGGCTCACTTTTTTACCATGATGTTATAGATGATGCAAACATAAGGGTGTAAAGTTGCTTCCACCATGCTAGTAACCACATGCTGATTATGCACCTTGGCAGTGATCATTTATATAAACACAGTACGGTAAGATAAGTGGGCTGTAACATGGGGAATAGTTGAATTTATTAGAGGCAGCTATTTGTACAGCCTGTTTTATAACAAATATTTACGTCCTAGCTGTATCATGTACAGTCTGTGTTAGAGATTCTGTATCTGGAACTAAAGGAAATAAGGTACAGCAATCAAGAAATTACAGCCCATATGTTCATTGCGATTTTGCTAAAATTCAATGAATTGCTTTTCCGAAAAAAATCGAAGTCGATATGGTGTGGAAATCGCATATAGTTACTACCAGAGCCATAGTTTAGTGCAGTTTTTACTGCAAGGTTTACACATCTACTGTCATAGCCGTTACATGTATTTTGAAGCTATGTCGGAACTTGTTTCATCATCGAAAGTTGAATATAATAATGTACCAGGAATAGAAGGTAATCTTCAAGTTATGGAGATTCATTTATAATTATGAAATGAGTTATAGCGAATCGCAGTTTAGTCAAAAAAAGGTTCGGGAAGATTGTCCTGGTCAACAGTGGGAAATTCGGTACCCCCATTGAAAGTGGCGGGAGCAGGTAGTTGCGGAAGTGATGATGTGGTAGATAACATCGGTGGGCCTAGTTTTAAAATGAATGTAGAAAGGCGCGGTGTTAGTAAAGTACTAAGTAGAGGAAGGGTTCGTGGAGTTTGTGGAAATCGAGGAGGGCGTGATGGTAGAATGAGCGGAACAGGTACAAATGAATCTTGATCTATTAATGGTATTGACGAGGTAAACAATCGATACACGGATGATATAGATTCCAATACTAGCAGTGATTTGATTGTGAATTATGGCAAAAATGGTAGAAACGATACTGGTGTGGGTGCGGCATCAGACGAATTTTTGCCAGTACAAGAAAATATATTTTTGGAAGACTTCCGTCGACAGGAAGAAGATGTTCGAAAAATAACTGCGGATAAATCATGCCTTTCCGTACTGATGAATGAGTACAGGTTTTAGGACAATGATAAAGCACGGCAGGCTTTGAGTAAAGAGATTTTGATCAAGGCTCTGCAATCAGACGTTATGAAACTTGAATGTTACAATTGAAGTAAAAAGAATGGTGCAGTGTTCAAAAGTTCTGCATCAAGAACTTTCTAAAAAGATGGGAGATAACAACAAGAGTCGTGGAAAGTATGTGCAGAGAATGATAAGGCAAGTTCCATCGAAATATTTTGGAATTGGAGTGGGAGTAGACCTGAGAATACAAAAGTGGGGAATGAATTAAACGTGTGAATTGGACCCATATAATGAGCGAAATGTCATAAACTGGAGGAACAGAGCAGAAATTGTAATGGATAATGGCATAAGACGGTCAGACGGTTCAATGATTGTACCAACAACAATGACCTTTCTCTGCAGTGGAAACAACATATGTGTCCTCTCCATGAACAGAGAGAAGGATATTTTATGTTCATTACTGAGAACTGAACTTTCAATTGGTGAAAGCGTAAAAATGTATCTCACCGAAGGAATGAAGGATGACCTCATTGGAGATCTATCAAAAGTTGGTACTTTATGGAGGTGTTTGAGATAATACTTATCTGATTTCTGTAGTGGAAGGAAAAGAGCTACAAAAGACAGATTATTTGAAGCACTTGGATACTACCCATAGTATGAATCTCGACTATCTCGATTCAATTTGAAGCAACCGGTGCAACAGTTCGGAGGGAGGCAAAAATTGCTGTTGCGAAGAGGAAACTAATGAAATACAATCAAAACGGTATGTTAGACATGTCATGGTGGCATAATGCAGACTTTTTATATATGCAATCACCGGAATGCGGCAATTCTGTTGAACGTTACGGTGATCGACATGAAAACAATTAAGAAATGTCGAATCTGTTGAGAAACAAGATTGGTCCTGCGGTATTGTAGGATTCCATCGGATATATCCCATATCAAAAAGAATGGGACATTGTGGAGGGGACTGTAATGAGTATTCCTCACGTAAATTCGTTGATTTCTAGCTGTGTCAAACTGCTTATTGTGAAAAAAATATCGTGCTGGAGGTCTTCAGAAAGAATTCAAGAAAATGTTTTCGAAGTATGTAAAACTGGATACGGAACAGTTAATTGGGAAAATAAGAAGGTACATAGAATAATGGGTTGCTGAAGAGTTAGAAGTACCGGAATTTGTAAAGGGAGAGGAAGAACGAATGTTCAAATAAATGGAAAGCGACACCATAATATTTTTTAACACGAAAATTCCGAAGAAACAGTATATATCTGTACAATCAAGCTGGTTTAGAAATTATATCAAAACGCCATGCGGAACTATCCATGGATGATATATCGCAGAAATAGCGCCTGACTAAAAATGTATTGATAAACTTGGGAAACCGGGCGACGAAGGACCACAACGAAGTACTTTATTTGAAGCTGAAGGAGGGAATGAAGTGAATGAAAATAGAGACGAAGATTTGGAATGACAGAAGGTGTAATGTAAACTAAAATAATGTATACGACCAAGTTACGTGGGGCAATTATCTCCACCATCTTCGTCAGTATCAGTAGGTAGAGATCTGAAAGAATTCCTCTCCATGCAAAATGAAAGAATGTAGATCCTTTTCTTCGAACATGGACACTGCTCAGTGAACGAATCAATTATGAAATTTGACCCCAGTACATGTACAGATGAACATATGGTATCGAAATCAATGATGTAGAACCACTCTCTTGTTTCTAAAATATGTTCTACGTAACTTTCGTCTGTTCTTTGTCTTGTGTATTCATCCTCATCAGATGTATCCCATCGAAGGCATATTCATTTTAGAACTTTATCGACATTGTTCAGAGCCTTATTGAAATCCATGTATTGAACGAAAGCCAATTTCTTGCTGTTTATAGTACGAAATTGTTTTTTATGGAATAGGAGGAATATCTTTGCTATATAGTAAACGAGACTACTTCCGTCTTCATCCTTCCTAACTACGAAGCTATTCATTTTCTTCTTGCTCGGACTGAACTGTCTTCTTGAAATATGCGTTGCCATTTACGAAGATGTGGCGGAGTAGGCCCGCAATATTTCTACATCTGTCACACTGTTTCAACGCTGGAAGATGTCCGCCAAATATGTACGCTGACCTGAGAAATGTGAGGGAATTTTCGTAGTTTGTGACAAAACGGGTCATGGTTCTGGAAGTAGTTCCGTACGAGATCCGTGAAGACTGTCAGACTGGTACGTTGAAAGGTCTTCAATATTGGAGTGCGAATTTCGTTTCGGATGTGTTACACAGTCCCATTCTTTGTCTCGTAGCAACAACCTGTTGTAGCGAAACGGATACCGTTCCGTACCTAATACGGCGATTATTGTGTTTTGCCTTTACCAGTGGTAGTCGACCCTGTCGAATTAGGTATAGAAATCTGGATGGAATGTTGTTTCGGAAACGCATAATGTGTTGAACTTTGACGTATATTTGAAATTGTTGCTCCCATATTCCTCGCCGTTTCATCCATTTTTGTTGCCATCCTATTGGAGGTAGACCGATATGACTGTTTGAAGAATGTATTGAAGTGCTCATAAGGTGATGCATCAATAAAATTTAGAGTTCCAAACCTAGAGCGGTCTCCTGCCACCTGCTCTATTAAATGGAATTTCAATTTGTAGATTCCAGTATCCAAATATTTCTGAAATGTTTCTAAGAATTATAATTTGGGAATAGTTATTCTGTCTCCGATGTCAGCAATCGATTCCTGTGACCATCCGAGGGTATTATTGTCGTATAGAAAATCTTGCATTAATGTTGTGAAATTTGTGCAAATATTTGTCAAAGGATAATCATCCTGGTGACCAGTGACTCTATCGATATATCCTGCCACGAAAATGAAACCTATATTCAAACATTTATAATCTTTTCCCTCCAACATTCCTCAAATTGAATTTCTTCAAAAGAAACCGTTCAGCTGTTGGGATTTCTCCCTTGTGGAGAAGTCAACATGAAACTATGGGGTGTACTGAACTGGTTTTCTATTGCATCGAGGAGTGAATTACAAGCCCACAAGAACGCCACGGGCTGTATCTGGAATTATTTCCCATTCTTCCGTTTGTCCATGATTTTCATAGTTAAGAATCTTGACAGATATGTCATGAAACAAGTTTTGATTGATTTGGAAGAACCGAGATGAATTTTATCCAATCGTGCATACGTAAACATTGAGGAAACACCCGGAAGAAGTAAGTAGGGATGTCTCTCCTCCAGCTTCTTCAGGAGCGGTAGCAATGGTGCGATCGGAATTTACTGCAGAATTTTTTGTGCTTCCCTTCGTGAAAAATTCATTTCTGCCTTTGAAGACGATTTATTTGCTGATTTCAACAAAGTGGTAACGGCATCCCTTCTGATTCATACATAGTCAACGGTCCTGGGAGGCGATAAGGCAGGTAATAGACCTGTCTTGAAAACGGCTGAAGTTCCCAAGAATCTGACTCATGGATGTGTGGTGGTAAAGTTATGTAGAACCCCAGACATGTCTTTTCTTCCTGGTATTTCACAGCAGTATGACGCTATGAGAGGGAAGAAATTCCATTTCATCTTGTAGTTTATACATACCGAAAAACCTTCCATGGAATTTTCAATTAACGGCGCAAGAACCAATTTCATTGCATCATTGAACGAAACCATTTTATTATCTCGACCTCACACTGAAGAGATCAGTGGGACGCAATAATGTCACCGCTGTCTGTGTCACTATTGTCCCAGTAGTGCTCTATGACTTTCTCTGACTGTGATCCTTGTAACCTAACAGGGAGGAAGCCGACTAAAGTATAACAATTTTCTATAAGAAAACGTCTTAATTGTACGGACATATTCAAACATTTGACATGTATAGGAGAACCAACTAAGGATTGCTGTTGTTGTTGTTGCTATTTTTCCGGTATATATCTGTAACATTCCATCAGCAACTTTTATCCCACTCAATTGAAGACTTGTAATTTGTCATGAAATGGTGTCTTATGGACATATACAGCTGTGCAAAGAATTCGAAGTGCAGAGAATGTAACATATAATCACAGTCAAACTCTTTGGCACAAGGTCTAAATTTCACATCTGTGGCACACGTGACATTCATTTGTGTACGTAACATATCAATGACGTCTTTTGTGTATTGGAAAGCTTTTCTATTGTCGTTTGATGCAGTGTGGTATGATATCTCCATTTATTTAAATCCGTTATCGATTAAACTACTATCCAATGTTCTGTCCACAATTTACATGCATTAATTCCAATCAGTTATGTGGTTAAAAACAACATCTGCACTGAAAGTATCTGACCGAAGCATCTGGATTACCTTTCGTACAGCTTCAATTCCAGTTTATTCTGATAGGGTTACAGAATGATTCGCTGTAACTTTTACATCTGGGGAAGTCATGATCGGATGACAAGGCAGTCAGAAAGTTGCTCAACAGTGCAGCGTGCCGATCAACGGGAAGGTTCTTGACTGTGTGTACTGACCGGTCGCCCCCTGCTCGCTGCAGCGGCCGACGGTGGCGTTTTATCATGAAATAGGTCTTCTGTAAGCTTGCTTACAAAACCCAGAACTATAAATTTGTAAAGAAAAGAAAACAACCTCCGTCGCGTATCAGTATGGCCTAGTTCGTTACGGCTAATCGAAATGATGGTAGGGCCGCGAGCTAGATTCTTGTAGGTAACACCGACGGAACTTGAGCGGGGAATGTCCCCCGATGCGGAGGCATTTCTTGCTCGATATTAAATCACAGTAAGCCACAACTGTAAGCAAATATAAAGAAATTAAAATGATGATTTTCTCCAACATCAGTGACCTGTTCCAAAGGTTGAAGAGGACGTTTATCATCAGGAAGCTCCCAATCGGGCTCATCTATGTAAACTATTTTCACGTCAGGTCCTTCGTGATGGACATCGGATCTGTCCTTGTGCTGCTGATAACCATTGCATTTGGTGCATGTCTGTTGAGGCCTACTCCGGTTCGTTCTACTTTATTAATTAGTCGGCTCCCTGTTCAATTCTCTCTCTTGACTGCTCAATCTGCCTTTCCCACAATGCCCCTTTTCTCTATAAAATTTTAGTGCTTTTTCTCTATTTGTTGTTCTGTGTTGTTGCCACTTACCTGTTATGTATATTTTATATTGGTTCTCGACTGGTCAACCCTCCGCTAACGTCCCAGAAGAACGTAATAAGGGAATGTACGCATTGTGTGATTTTAGTTAGCACCTTTTCCGACCCTGGGCTATCGGTCAGATCGAATACAGTCGCGGAGAATGCTTCCTGGTAATGATTTGTATCAAGCGTAACATATCAGGTAGCAGCACTTGTTGGGGTTAATTTCGGGATGTCCCTTCCCTATTGCAAATGGGACGTGTTTGGTTGTCAATTGAAATTCTGAATAAAACATTTATTTTTCACTTTCCTCCCCGTCGGGGCCGGTATTAATACTCTTTTAGATTCAGAATCGGTTCTTTGGTAGTGACACGTGAACTATCATTGCACCTATTGTTATTAGAATATAGCAAAGGAATTTGTTTCAAGTTACTGATACATGTGGAAATTTCTACACGTAGAATCTGACGTACTTGAAGAGCAAGTAGGTAATTCTCACAGTACTGTACATGAGATGTACTTTCTCATTTTCCCAGATGAACGCGACTGTGTTATGCGCGAGCTTTATCGCTTGTATCGATGTTAACAACATCGATACAGTTCCTTCTTTCGAAAATCGGTAGAGGTCGAAAGATGAAGAGAATGATGGGATGATGATGGTGATATGATTATATGGTGATATGGGAGGATGATGATATGATTATATGGTGATATGGGAGGATGATGATATGATTATACGGTGATATGGGATGATGATGATATGATTATATTGTGATATGGGAGGATGGTAATATGATTGTATGGTGATATGGGATGATGATGATATGGTTATTGTATATGGCATCCGAGGATCACGATATGATGATATGATTGTAAGATTGTAGGGAGATGATATGGTTATAGGATGTATGACGATGTGACTAAAGAATGATGATGTGATCATAGGAGAGGGTATGGTAATGATAAATTTATGGTACTAGATGATGAGGTGATGATGTCGGGATACGATACAATTACCGAAACGGATGCAGAACAGAACATGGGAAGGTATACAGAATTAAGGGAAGATGGAGAAACCATCGTGTAATGAGATGGAATGAAAATATGGAAAAAGAACGATGGAGATGAAAAGGGAGTTACAAAAGAAACTCCAGTCGACACACTTGGCGTGTGTAAGGGAGGATGCAAAAAGGGTAGCAGAGTATGAGGTATAGCTAACTACACATTTCATGATCTTACCGTGCATGGAATTCCTGAGTAGAACAGTCAACAGTAAAATTCTGATAAGGAACGAATTATCATTCAATTAACGAATGGAAACATTCCACTACACGTAGGACGGCAATTAGAATGGATTGAATTTAAGGACACAGTACTTGTGCATAAGCACTGAACCACATTCAGTTAATGAATGAAAATTTACACGTTTCCAAATTAGAAAGGAATCTAATTTAGCTATCCTATTTACACGTGAACACTTCAACTTGACCTTATCAAGCTCAGTCCCAGTATATATACCGCATCCCAGCGGAGAGGGAATAATGATAAAGACGGTAGAAATTTTCGAGACAATAATTATTTCCCTGCAATACAATTCTCACAACAGGCTCCAGCGCTGATAGGATATACTAAAGAACATCCAACCCACTTACAGCCGGATAACACTAGGCAGCGAACCAAAAATGATCCCATAGATTATTTGCCAACCTAATCGTAGGTAGACGGAAGGTTTTAGCATATCTTTTGAAGACCGAGTCCGCAACTGCGCTTTATCTTGTGAGAGCTACGACTTCCAGGCGCGAAAAGAAAACGGTGGGTATTTCCTGACATAACCAATCACTTAAGCTTGTCACCTATTTCAGTTCATACATCCCCACTATTATCACTCTAAATAAACTTACCTTTCTTGATAGATTCGACAGCTTGCCGTCCCTACTCTTTCCAGTTTATTCTTCGAGTCTAACCATCCCATGTCCGGACAGGAAAATCGTAAAATTCATCAGTACTCTATCGACTGTTGTTTGTGCATCAAACAAGTCGACCAACCTATCGCTTCAACGTTCAACTTGTCCGTCTACATCAAAAACCGAAGATGGTTGGAGTCGGTTAGTATTGCTTTTTTGAGACCATCTGCTGAGTTTTCTGTACCTGGGATCCAATTTAGACGTGGTATTTTGCCTTTCGTGTGACTTTCTCGTAACGCGAAAGTATCTTTCTGAAGTCGTTTCTCTTTCATCCCGCAAATATTTGGCAATAACGTCTAATAGGGTTTTGGAATCAACGTAAGCTTCAATTAGCAATTATTTTCGTAATTTGTTGGTGACCTTGTCCCATAATACATACGCGTAATTGAATCCAAGTACGAGGGGTGTACTTTAACGACAAGGACTGAGCAAGCAACGGGTTTGCAACGATTGATCGCATAATTTACGATTTTAGCTGTACCCCCTCCATCTACTAATAATACCAGATAAAACATTTGCTTATTACTATCATCTTAACTGTGATCATGTATAATTTGTAGAAATTAATTCCTATGTCCCCCGTGTTTTGTAACCTTGTGACTGTGCTTTTTATTACTGGTTCATTTTCTGTTTTGTAGTGTGTTCCATCCAAGCTGCTACTAGTTGTATTGCAGCGTAGGAATCAGGACGTGTGCATTACTCAATATATTGACGAAGTGCTGTAGAATTGGTAAATCCATCTTGGGTTGTCGTGTGGATGAGACGTGGGATCTTTTCTTTTTGTAAAATATTGATATGGCTGAAGGGTGTATATACTATTTCAAGACCATTAAAGTTGATGGTTGGTCTTTCAACATGGTACGAGTTTAGATATGAATTTGGATGACGCTTCTTCTTCGTTTATTAGAAACTGTTTAGTACCAAGGGAAACTGAACCATCAACTTGGAGTGCTACTATACCGTCCAATTTATTATTCACCCTAGGAACTAACAGACATGGGTATCCCTTTACTCTCGACATTACTAAAGTGGTGATGTGATGTTCCAAATACGTGAGATACCACTGTAGGCCAGATTCTTCTATGCCATAAAAAGGTTTCATCACCAGAAGTAAGATGCCTGAAGGAAGAATGAGTTCCATTGGTGATCCAATAAAGACAGATCTTTCCAAAATTGATGTGCTTTGAACATTTTCTTGTATTATATATATCACGCATGAATACTTGCAGATGAGTAAATGATGTAACAAGAGCAGGAAGGAGTCTTTGATTGAAGCGATTAACAGTGGAGGATTTGTTGTTGATGCTTTCAGAACCGTGCTTCTGTGATTTTTGAGAAACTAGTCTGCTATTTTTTGCATGACGGTTGCAGATCGTTTTAATTCATCTACAAATCTGGAACCCAAGATAATAGTATCAGCTGGGACATCTGATCTTTGTACTGGAACAAATTTTCCATTGTATGCCAATCCTTTTAGTTCTGAACGTAGTGCAATTTTAAAATCACTTACTGTTGTTGCAGGTGTTATCAAAAATTCGTGTAGGTGGTCGTCGTCATCGGCATCTTTTAAATTGAATTTCACATAGGATTTCACGCAGTTTGACATAAACAGTCATCTGGCTCGTGGTGTTTGGATCACAGCTGTCTCTTAATCTATGCTAATGAATCGGTGTGATACGTCCAATGTTTTGCTGCAGGGATGTCATACCCAAACCAGTTTTTCTGCTGGAAATCTTCTTAATTTATCTGATCCTGTAATTCGTTCCCAATTTCCGCCATGGGTTAAACCAAATATCAGCTTTCTTGTCGCCAGCTCTTTAACTACTTCATCCATCACTTTATCAATAGTTTCAGCTTGTTGATGTTGCGTTTTAGCCAGAATGATGCGTTCTGGGCGTGGCATGGCGCCGTATACCAATGACATTTGGCAAAGACCCTAAGGTCCTTCCACAAAATTTGTTTGCGAAGCTAGCCATAAAGAGACAAACGTCGTTGGATACTATTTTGTCAAGATTATCGCGTAGCGTCTTATATGCTCTTCGTAGTGCAGCATGGTATCTTTACAGGATACACATTGGTCCTGGGTTCTCAATTGGTTGTTCGAGTAATTTCACACCCTCTTTTTTCATGGCGGCTTAGAACTCATTCGATGTGTAATTGGATCTTTGGTCTATGTTCAAGAATTCAGATGGTCCGCATTATGATTGGGACCACATTCGGTCTATGGCCTTCCATGTTTCCAATTAGGATGGATTTGGTACGAAACTAGCTGTCTTGAAGTGAGTGGCAGAGGTCACCATGTGAAATACAGGCTTTCTTCTAATCCACATGGTGTCATGTTGGACTTATTGGGTGGATTGAAGATCCAATGTGCCAATGGTTTATTTAAATCTACGGGCCGATGCGCTGTGTATTTCACATGTATTGCAATCTTCCCATATTTTCTGAATGGACTTCTTGGTTTCTTTCTCTGTTGATATTCTATTTGCTCTTTTGAGCAAGGTCATTGCTACCCTTACCGATGGGTGTCCAAATCTTAAATGTATCTTTCATAATGCATTGAAGGTATAAAATACATACGGCTCGTATTTCATCTTCCATTTATGTACTATGAAGTAATTTTTGAAATACAATGGGTATGTTCTACTTTACAATGAAATGTATTTTTCTAGGATGCTGATATCCAAACGATTACCGACCATGTCTTTCGTACTTAGTAGTGATGGAATTTTATCACCTAGGATAGGAAAATATACATCTATGATTATGATTAGTTTTAGAAATGGGATTTGTATGCCAGCTCCCTGGACGGCTTTAGTTATTCCACCTATACCTTCAACATGTTTTCCTGTTATGGGTTTCAATATTTGCTTCAATTTGTACTTCATATAATATGAGTCATATTGTGATTTGGGCATAACCGAGCGCCTATTAGCACACGTATCTAACCTAATCCCTTTGAAGTCGTGTCTGTGTAAGTTCATATTTTTGTCTCCGATATATGAGATTCGCTAAGGGTGGACGTTGTTGATGTAACCAATACTGGTGGGTGACAGGGGTTGTGGGTGTACGTTTGATAATTTCTTGGGTCCTAGTAAAAAACTGTGTATGAATGATGAGTTGTATAGTCCTGATTCTATTTCATGTCCTTGTTCTATTATTAATAATGTGTTATCACTTTCATTGTTTTCGTCATTCATCTACTGTACTTCATCTTCGTCTTCTTTCTCATGCCACTGCATGGAAAAATAAAAGTTTATAGCATCATAACTTCCCCATATAGCATTCATTTCAGACTGAATACAACACTAAAATTGGTGTTTCGGAGCAATAAAATGGTGTTATTTTTCTTTTCAAATTTTTTGTTAGCAGTGCATTTATTGTTCCTGAGCACCGTTCTATCGTTTAAGGTTGCAACACATTTTGGAATAATAAAACAAATTTTTGTGCAATAGATTCCTCATATAGCAATAGATTACAATTAAATACATTTCTCAAGAAGTATAAGAAGTTTTTCCGATAGAAATAGACTTCATTTATAATTGGAAAAGTTTTTATTTCTTCAAAATATTTTTCATTCGTATAAAATGTACGATACCAATAATTAATACATACGTTTCATCATGCCATTCTCGGCAGATATCCATCAATTGTCCGTAGCAAAACATATGAGCCTTTTTGAAGGACATATTTGTCGTGAGAAATCGGTTACTACGTGATACATACGTACAATTATTGGTACATTGATGAAATAAAGCAACCCGTCGTATTTCAGAAGAAAGCTGGATTAGTTGGACGCGTTCTGGTGATATTTCCTGTAGTTGGTGAATGTTTTCATTTCCATTTACATAGGGCATCCGTATTGTAACTACCCGTGCCTCGTTTGATTCAAATAATCGCAGAAATCCGTGTTCCACAAAATACCCAATCGTTCTCTCGTTCTCTTCATTAACAGGAATTGATAAAGAAATAAGTGATTAGTCAGCTCTGAACATGTACCAGGAACTTGTATTACTTAACCGATAGTCAGATTCTGATAAGTGTATGTTCGTTGCATAATTCCATAGGTTTTTCTTGATAGAAAGGACGCGGTATTGTAATGAATCATTGTGCCACTTATTGGGACATTAGTTCGAAAATATTTTAACCGATTGGTAGGAACCTACATGATACCAGGCATATAGTCCTGACAAATCCCCTATCATACCCATATATTTTCAGTTCCAACTGCTTGTATATTATACTGTGTACGATTGAAGATGTGGGACCGTAGTGGGTCCTCTAATAGATCATCAAGACAAGATTTGAATGATGTAAAGAGCTCCTTATGGCTTTTTATTGACTCATCCAATTTCGATGCTTCTTGTCCTAGTGAAAGTATGGATAGGTTGCAAAGAGCGTCCTTGCATTCTTTCTCAATTGATGAAGAAAAAAAACAGAGGTTTGAACAACCGTTCTCTGCCAATCAGCACAAACAGCATGGAAGACCGCAGTGATATGTTTTTCATGGTGTGTAATGTCGTTTAGGGCCGCTTTAAGTATCTGATGAACCTCTTCTAAAGGCATCTCCGCGAAGTTCCTTACATGTCGGAAGATAGGTATGCTGTGATGAACAAGCTAAATAATTCGACCAAGATTTGGTCTATCCATATTATTACCAAGTTCTCTATCCAATACTACTAAATCATCGATTGATGAATATAGTCGTTTTATTATATCAATTACTTTTATTGCATTCCGCTGACTTCTTGGAATTGCCGTCAGGTTTAATGCACATTCACCATCAATCGAAAACCTTGGTCACCAGTATAACTTGTAAATGAGAGACTGAAAATCTCGGGAATAGCAATTGGCAGGAGGTCCAGTTGTGAATGGGAGAAAATAGCTCTGATATCGGCACAGTTACGAGAAGGATGAGAAATACCTGTGTCATTGACATGTAATGTAGTTTTTTGGAAAAAATGTCGTAAACGGTTTTCTTTGTGGAAGTCCGTTCACAACTATGTTTAAACAAGTCAAAGCGGTAACTTGTTCCCGTAATACATGAGATTATAATAAGTGAAAGAAGATATCCAGGGCACCTCTCCTTAATCCCATGAAATCATGATCTGGAACCACATCCATTGCTGTGTAAAGATAAAACTTGGCGGATATTACTGTTATTTGATCGATTGTTCATGGTAATATTGATGCTTTATCAAGCAGGCCAAATTATAGTTGGAAAAGTTTCATTTCCTTTCATAAGGGGACATTAGCTGCACACATATCAATCGGTTGTCCATCTGATTCAGTTATGCGATTCTGATAAAGATCAATTGATCTTGCAGCTGTCCTGGTATAGCTTAGACGGTTGAAAAGTATAGAAGCGGTGTGAGAAAACTCTGATCTCGGTTGATTATTTCTCTTCCAGAAACTACAAGCTGTGCAAAGTGCATCAGCAAAATGGGATAGGACATAGAGAAATTGGGAAGATTCTGGATAGTCCACAGCCGCCTCTATGGGATCCAGAACTATTTTGATTCGATGTACGAACTCAACTATTGCCAAAATACCTATTATACACCCACGAACAATTCCAGAAACTATTCATGATAATATTTTATCTGCGATACACCCGGTTGGTGTCAGAAATATGATTCTCACTGATGTTGCACTTCAGCTAGAAATGGGATGAATTCCAAAGGAAAGTGTGTAGCAGCCACCGTTGGATCCTTGGGGATATAAATTTGATGCAGGGTTGAATTCATCACGATACATTCAAAATGGGTATCTGATATATTTCGTCCCATCCGATAAGATTGCAAATCTGCGTTGGATTTTTCTGGATGTTCTGTCACTTTTAGAAGATTCAGATTCTCTCTTCAATCTGCCCATTTGTGCAACTGTTCAAGAAAGCTATAGATGACTTTTTTTGTTTCTATCTAATAATAACCACATCCAGGGTTCCATGTTACCTGCGTTTATCGTTTCTGTCTTCTCACGACCAACGGATAAATCGAATCTGTTTTCGAATAGATTATTAGATCCGTAACCATTTACTCTGGCATCAGTAGGACGTATGAAACAACAAATGTCTACTGGTACCAGTAGGTGATCTCTTTTGTTACCAGCAGTATCGTCGGTTGAAATTTGCAAATGATTGAAAGTTATGTTAGAGAATCCTCCTCCGATACTGTCTAAAACTGGTTTCTCAGAATCTGTAACATTAAAATTAAATAGACGTTTCAGAATGAAATGTTTTGATGCTTTTGATGCTTTTGTATTTAATACTAACCATACTGGTCCTAGCTGCGCTTTGATATAGACGAGTGATGCCTTATTTCCTTGTATGGGTGTGTTTGTATCAATCCATGGTTCCACGAAGATAGGCACAAAAGCATTATCCAGTTTTTGATTATAGGGAATGATATTTCGTCATTTGGCTTTACAAAGTGCAATTTGTCGCCACTAATAACTAGAATAACGTTATTGAAATATGTAACCTTTCCCTGTGCGAATAAATGTTGCCGAAGTCTATACATTGACCATGATATACTTGCTTGTTTTCCGATAGTTCTTTGAAAGTAGAATATATCAAAACTTCAAGTCTTGCTCATGTTCATGTTAGGACTATACGTGATGATGTCGCCTTTCTGTACGTTTCGTTGTTTATCATAACCTACAAGATTTGTAGACCTACTATTACTGAATGGGGTGGACAAAAATTTAGTAGGTGTGCCTAAATTGTGTCATGAACTGTTTAGTGAGTCTTCATTTTGATTTCTGGTCAAATAGTTTTCAAAAGTACTCGTAATAATTCATACATGTCAACATTTCTTTTCGTATTACTTTTTGTTTTCATGATGCTTATGAAGTTTCGCAACGTACATGTAATCTTCATTCATTTCGTCAGTTCATCCATATCTATATAAAGTGCATTCCTATCTGAATCTATAGACTCACTCCTGTCAGCATCCTCAATTTCGTGAGCATGGTGTTGTGGGGAGAATAGTAGGTCCTCCGATTGGAAATATAAATGAGCGTCAATTTGGTCAGGGTGTTTTGGCTGTGGTACTACCAAGCGTGTTTTATGATGTTGTGGATGTTCAGAAGACATTGGTATTGATGTGGAAGAATTTTGTAAGATAATTTCGCTATCAGCGACTGGTATAGATGTTGATGTCGGGATCGGGTCTGAAGGATTTTGTACATTTATTTCTCATTCAGCGCCTTGTAAAAATAGCGAAGACGCATCGGTTCTATTTCCTAGTTCAGTTGGATTTGTCTACTCTGATAGAATGGTGCAGAAGCTGACCTTTGTTGATTATTCACTGTATTTGCGATAAAATCATAAATTCAACTACAACCTCCATAGAAGTTATACCAATCTGGTTTAGTAGATTTTCTTTTTCGTACTTTCTTTTCCATATCACCTTGTGATGATCCATGTTGTCTTGTAAGTTTTCTGGGAGGCATAGTTTGAATTGTAAACACAATACTTTTGATTACCAGTGCTGATTAAAATTGTTGAAGTGAATGAAGATATATTTTTTCCATTCTTCTACCGCAATAAAGATCCACAGCACATATGATACCAAATTTCACACTACTTTACGTATTTGATATGTTCCTTGTAGCTGAAATCAAAAATAAATCATGACTTTCATAAATACTAGTATTCATTCAATCCTTTTTCCAATTCCGTGTCAATCTCCTTTCATTTATAGACTAGCAAAACAAATTATCTCAATCAAAAAAGTCAAACTCAGACGATACCAATTATGATGGACCAATTTAAGCGCTGACCAACCATAAGATAATTTCTGCACTTGAATCACCAGAGTTGGAACACACATAATCCCTCCTATTCTTCGGTAACGAAAAAGTAATGGCTATATGGACAATAAAAAGAGTGTATGAAAAGTCAACTAAAGAGGTACACCTCTTGCTTTCCATATTGTGTATGTGCCGAAGAACGTCCTCGATAATTGAATTGCAAAATCGCGTATCACAATAGGACATTCCCATATCTCAAGTCTTCATTCAGCACAATTGGGATAACATATTTAGTGTACAGATGCAAATTGTATCTCATGAAGACGTTCTACATCAAATACGTCGACCGTCTCCTTCACCTTATCGTACTCCTGTACCACCTTCCTACTGCCCTCCCTGTTCTAATCAATACATATCGTCTTCTAGAAAAATCATGATTATAACCATAATCCATGTACTGAATCCTCAATAGTAGTACCAGTACATGATAATAAATATTGCGACGATTTCAATGAATGGATATCCACGATTGAAAATTACAGTAAGGATTACAATGAGCTAATACAGTTTTTGGATACAATGTGTCAAACCAAACAATGTTCCGAACGAACTCGCGCGGTTGCAATACAAAATTTCAAAGAGGACTAGTCTTGTAAATCGTTGATCACTGGGAACTGAAGAGATGCAATTGAGAAAGTTGTATCAAAGATCGACAAGCAGTTGGATGGTGAAAGAGGACGTCGTGGTGGAAAACACTCGAAACGTAGTCAGGTAGAAGATCTTTCATGGTCATCTATGATCAAATGCCAGAATCGTAATGTCCAAAAACAAATGAAATTAAAAATAAAAATAAATGACAGTAAGCGGAGCGAAAAGGTCCTTTACATGCTTCTTCCTGCTCTTTTACGTCTGCATACTCCTCCATTTCCATCTCACGTTCTTGCTTCTAATCGAAGTTGAATAAATTGAATATATTGATTGTTCAGTTAGGGAGCCATATATTGTAATTCAAGATGAATCTAACTGAATTCCGTCGTGGTCCTTCTATGTGTTAGCATGTTTCATTATAATTTCTGTGGATAATTTGTTATTCAAAAGTAAATTTATAGTTTACAAGAAAATGTAATGATTTCTGTACAAACTACATCGTCTCCAACTCGTTCTCTGTTTTTCCACCACGGTGAGCTAGATGATACTGTGAAACCTAGTGTTGCAACAGCGGAATTGAGAATATGTAACATAATTCGTAGTGCACCCTTTCATGGTGACGATTATGAAGACTGATATGCTCCACGTTCTCCAAACTCGTCGCCTTGCTTATCTTAATCTCCCCTCCTCTGCTCCCGTCCATACCTATAACCACATATTCATTACTTCTTGGCGTTGTTGGATTTGTTACCGTTTTAATTATTTTTATCTCCCCTGAAATAAGGTTATCCATTGCTGCTGGTGCCGCTGGTGCCGCTGATGCCGCTGATGCCGAAGTTTTCCGGTCCATGCGCACTTCATAGAGACTTCATCACACTTAGTGTAAAACTTAAGAAATTATACAATTTTATGCTTGTCATCGTCCCCCTACTTTATGCAAGTCTTTCCGTGGAGAAGATAATTATTAGTAGCAAAGTCCACATCCTCACTGTCTTTTGAATAAATGGTATTCATTGATGTGTCCTACCTGGAGAAGGTCGACATTGCGATAAATGACTCTCCAAAATTTTTCTTTCAATTGTCAAATGGCACCATGGTTGTATTTCCTGTTTCCTCTAACATAAATGTTGTAGAAATTCAGACATAATTGCAGTCTTTCATGGTAAGCATCAGTCGGTTCTGTTGTCGACTAGACGTCTACATTACCATTCGATCGCATAAACCCATCTTCACGGTCGACCACGACATCAATAAAGGCATCAAGAATAGCCTTTGCCACCCCCCTTTAGTGTTTTACACA
Organism: Odonthalia washingtoniensis; assembly: GCA_032358235.1. Taxonomy (NCBI): domain Eukaryota; phylum Rhodophyta; class Florideophyceae; order Ceramiales; family Rhodomelaceae; genus Odonthalia; species Odonthalia washingtoniensis. Next base: position 23,936 of record JAULBU010103629.1, read on the forward strand.
GATTAAAGGTGCAAGCGTTTGCAAACTTCTGACAATTTAATGCGTGAATATGATAAACTGAGCATATGTAAACCTGTTTTGATTACATTGTGACGTGAACGCATCTTTAGTGACATTGTTCTATTCCTTTCAAATTCACTTGGTGATGTTTCTAGTACTTGTTTTAATTGGGCCATGTCACCGACACGTACAGCCTGTGCCAGGCTGAGATATGGACGAATCTCTCTTTGCATATTAGTTTGACTTAATGTTACACCTGGAGTTCCTTCTCCAGTTAACAATTGAACGATGATAAAAACATCTGAGTTGAAATAAGGAATCAGGGATCTAAATTCTGTGGAGCTTTGCACAGAGCTTGTTGAAGATTCCATAATTAATCCATATCATCCAATTGAAGAGCTTTGATACGTCCATTTTAATGAAGATAACCAGACAATTATTTTTTACTCATGATTTCTAAAAACTTTGCTCTTCAGAGTAATTTATCAGCCTGGTCGTATAAGTTATAAGCGATATAATTACGGAGTAATGAATTGAGCAAGACAGCTTGAGCTAGTGCATCTTGATGTGAAGTAGCTATACGATATTATGATAGTAATCAAAATTTAATAGTAGCGAAACGACCTGTCAACTCCAAGGTACGTGCATAATAGAAGTAAGCACGTACGTTCAATTCATCCATAGTACGACTATTTATTGCGAAAATAATAAATATATATCTATATACCTTTTTCAGGTCTAGTTTCTCAAAAAGGTTCACGTACTTCATAAATAGTATCCAGTGGCTACGGCCGTGTCGTTTTTATACTGCATTACCTCCTGTCGTTGATGCTATTATTACATTGAGTCCTTTTTTTCAACAAAGAGGTTCTATGTTAAGTAATGCTCATCCTTAACCGGTGCTGAATAAGATAGAAAATACCAGTGACTGTAAAGGCTAACAGAAGACAAATTATAATGTACCAGTTGTGAAGGATATAGATACACCTTTGTTTTGTAGGTTTTCATACGCTCCACAAAAATTCCTTCTCCAGCTTATTTATTGTATAGGCGTGATTTGATACATGTTACTAGGGATGATGTATTACTAAAGCCGTATATTAATGTCACTTTGGATGAATTAGACGCAAGACGTCGTAATATCCTTACTAATTCTCTTACGGTATATATAAATGAAGAGAATGGTACTAATATTTACGTACACGTACATAGCAATAGCACAAGGAATCAAAACAGAAGCAATAATTCTGCATCTCAACTCAACTGAAGAAGCGCAACTCACGAGCGATGACAACATGCGAAAGTGCAAGTAGAACAATATCCAATACCCCGAATAAAACAACGAAAATAGATATTTTTGCAAACACTGCGTCAAAAACAAACTGGTTCTTTTACCAATATAATCAATTTGGAAATTCCATGCTTCACCATTTTAATCATCGTTGACTATCGAAAGAATTTTGCAATGATTTTAATACACTTGAAAATCAAGAACTGTCTGGGAAAATCTTACAATTGGACTCTTCCATAATTGATGGGTGTCTTCTTAAACGTTTCTATTTTCTTGAACATCTACAAGACGGTTGTTCATTCCCAATTTTAAAACTCGACTAAACACAAATCATTTTGCAAGACACGTTTAAAACCAATGAAGTAGAATTAATGGAACGAAAAGCTGCTAGAATAAAACGTGAACTTGAACATGAAAAGGAAACATGAGTTGTGTAAGAAGCGCTGACTAACCAACTCAGAGAATACAAATAATCATCAAGTAATTGTGGTATTGCTATCCCACAGAGTGTACCTATGGATGGTATAGATGTTACAGGATTTCTGAAACTCAGAGATGATGATCGCAAAGAATATTGGAAACTATTAGACGAAGGAGAAGAAGGAGAATGAGAAAATGTAAATGAAAGCTGTGGTATAGAGCATGAGAATTTAACTGAGGTTGAGACTGAGACCAATAGTGATAGTGGAATTGTTGCAGGGGGATGGGAAAGAGAACTTTCTAGTTATTCTTCGCTTTTTACAAATATGGGACTGTTCCCGGATTTAGGATCTTCACCACATAAGTAGGGTTCAAGAACACTTAGAGGTGCCTTTGGTGGTACTGTAGCATCATATTCAACTTCTGTCAATATACATCCTGATAGGTTTTCAGAAGCTGCACGTTCCAATTCAGAACCACATGTAGTAATTGAAAGAATTAACGACACATCTACAACGGCTCCAGGACCTAATTATAAAACATTTTCCCAAATAGAACCAAACCGTCGACATACACCTACAGTAGAATGTGACTTTTTCTATCCCCCTGCAAGAACTACTGAACATTCTATGTCTTACTTTCCTTAAATATAATTGAGTATGTGTTTCCATTATGTCTTCACATCGTTCTTTTCTTCTAGTTTGCAAATTTGAAAACGAAGGTTGTTTTTTCGGAGCAGTTGTTTATTTACGATCATGAAAATCAGGTTCTTTTGCTTCACTAGCTCTTTTACCTTCTTTATCATCTTTAACGATAATATCACTTCCATCAGCCTCCAATTCCTTCTCATCCTCACTATCTTCACCATCGCCGTCACCATCAACATCATCTTCTTCATCATCTTCATTCTAATTTTCTCATGGCCCATTATTATCTCCGTATGCTTCTGTATCTTGTAGTTCCGGCGCACTCTAAAAAGAACTTTGAGTCATAGGAGCTTCGTTCCAAGTGGTCCATTCCTTTTTGATAATATTCTTAATGCTTCAATTAATACGCTTTTAGAAGCATTCTACACCAAATTAATTAACGCTTCAGCAAATTCCACGCCTAATTAGTTATCACCCTTTCGTATCAATTCTCTACTCTCACTCCCTCCATTTTGCGTTATAAAAGATAATGCAGTACTAGTCTGTTTCGTCATATCAGATACAACATTATGAACTTTCTCTCTGCTAAACAAGAACTTAAATAATCCAGTTGCTTTTCCTTTGACAGTTTCAGCACCAATTGCATTCTGTATATAATTTGGTCTATATATTTTCTTTCTCTCGTTATTTTCACGTTTTGCATGCTTCCGAGCTTCATCAGGAATGTAAATTGATAAATTAGGATCTTTAGGAAATGATGAAACAAATCTGGCAAAGAAAACAAGAGCACGAAAATCCTTCTGAATTAAGTCTCATATCACTAGATAGAGATTTATGTTCCAGCTGTGGAAAAGATATCTACAAACTGCACCAGAAGAAACCGTTGATAGAAGTCCTAATAAAAGAACTGTGTGAAGAACAGTACTTGTTACAATGCTTGATGATCCAGAATCCAAAATATAACTTCCAACTCTTGCAGTTGAAGTATCTACCCGATTAATACGACGTAAAGGTGCGTAAACAGAATGACTTAGAAATGTTTCACTATTATGTGATTTTATAAATGTAAAGGAAGCTGCAGTAGAATCTTTTCTATCAACTCTATATGTGAAGAACTACAGCTTCATCGTCATTTCCTCCTCCTGTACCACCAGTATTATTTCTTTCATGTGGACTTGTAATTCCAGGATGAGAACGACACTGGAGGATGTTGGAGAAATTGAAAATTTATATTGTAGTTGACCCAGTTGACTTGTTGCGAAGCGATAGTTTGATAGGTGGAGTGGGTGATATATTATGGGTGGTTAACTAGACCATTTCCATTGCGTTTACATAAAATGCGGCTTCAGTATTACTAGCATCTGTCAAACGAGTATTATGTTTCGCGTATTTTATTTACATTTCTTTCTGTTGCCGAGATAAATGGTTGACGAATAGAGGACTTGTTGTTGTCGTAATGAGATTTGATAATCCATATTCTGATTTTAAATATTGCGGCGAGGAATAGAGGAGGTCAGAAGACTGAGAAAAACGGAATGCCGTAGACGAATATGTAAATAGATATGGATGATTTCGACGAACATGTCAATCTTGAAGTTGACTGTTTTGACTTCATACATACTTCACGTAAACTTCTGATACGTCGTAATAATCCACAAATTCTGCACGATCCAATTTAGGATCACATGCCGTAATTGAAGGTATTCATGACGCACCAAAACGGCTACATGGCAAAATGATAAGACCATTTCCCAAATAGAACCAAGACGTCCACATACAACTATAGGAGGATGTGACCCTGCCCATTTCACGGCAAGAACTACTGCAGAAGGTGATGAAAAAGGTGCCACATCAATAATTTTGTTTACGAGATAGTCGACATGCTCTGACATTTCCCTTAAATCAACTGCAGATCCAGTTCAGGGGGGCTCACATAATTTTTAAAATATCCAAATAATACAGGTGTTTCATGAGTAGTTAAAGTTCATGATATGATTATAGTTGTTGTAATAGTAAGTTTTCCGTTAACGGATCATAGTAAGAGAATTTAATAGATCAAGATGAATATGTGGAAGATTGGGGAAAGCAAAGAATTGAGATTTTTATTGGTGTGATGAAAATGATGCGAAACTTTGAATAATCTACCAAATTCTTTTGATGTTACGACGATCATGCGACCATCAGCGGCGGAATCCGTACTTGTCCAGTGCGAATTACAGTATATACAGTGAAGTACGGCTCCTGTGACCACACTCAGTTCAGACACTGTAAGTAAACCTGGGTATTAGGTGCTTTTCACGGGCCACGGCCCAATTACTGAATTATTAAGGTGTTGCATTGTTTTGAAGAACAAATCTAATTATGACCCAGAACAAGGTATTAGACAAATATCATTTCAAGTTTTTCTAATAATTACCATTTACTGTGCGTTCCCGATTTGTTACTTGTCCTCCTTCTCTTCAATGTACCAATACAATGAATACAAAGTCAACATTGACATATCAGTCGACATCATCCATATTTATTTAGAGATTTGTACACCGAACTCCATTTACTCCGTATTCTAACCTCTTCTATTTTACGCTTCAATATTGAAAATTCTAATATGGACTGTCACATGTCATTATGGCAACAACAAGTCCTATATTATTCAACAATTCATCTCCGCGACAGTAAAAAGGGGTAATAAAATACGCACGACATAATTTTCGTTTAAAATATGCTAGTAGCGCTCAAGCCTTGAATTTATGTAAACATAATGTAAATAATCTATTTGACAACCCATAATATATGACCCACACTACCCATCAATCTATCTCTCCTCACCACCTCAACCGGGAAACTACAAAACAACTCTTTTCTTTTCAATTTCTCCAACATGAATGGATTCCTATCATTAATATGGTCGTAGCCATCGCAATCAACGAGTTCAAAAAAATTTTGCGAAGTTATACGACAACCACCATCGCAAAATATCACGTATGAATTGTGATTCCCATAGCGGTCACTACGATGCCCAGCATCGCATCATAGAGGTTGGTATCCGTATTCCGTACTCGAATTCCAGACTCACGGGCGAAGTCAAAGATCGCATGAAGGGCTCAACGCCATACTACCCGGACAAGATCGTTACCCTTGAGGAAGCTCCCAGAATAGTTATTTTCATGACCGAAGAAGCAGGGTTTTGGAGCCGTCTATACCTTTGGGGGTCCCGCTTACACACAGACCAAGACCAAGATCCGCGAGTAGCGCCTTAATCACAATCGATTCCAAACGACTTCCGTGTGCTCTTCCCCCATTTCGGAGGACCCAGCTCATTCTCAATTCCAACAAGTCTGTTGAAATGATTTTACTATTTTTAACTGGAGGATTTACTCCAACTCATCCTCACTCAGGTCCGCATACAGACCCATAAGCGACTTCTTCCAAGCCTTCCTCGTAAATAGCTCGACTAACGTCCAATTTGGAAGCTATCTGAGACCAGTTAAGTACTCCGGACAGGAGGTTTTGAGGTGGTATAAAAACATGCCACCAGGCGTACTATTAATATTGAACATGCACAGGGCATAATCTTCATTGAATCCTGCAAATGGCAATGCGTTATCCGTCAGGCTTGTTGTCGATAATATTGAGGTCCCGCCATTGGCACGGTATGTTGGTACTAAAAACGTTTTCACTACTTGGTCTAATTATTCTATGGGCATGTCGTTCGGTCACGGTCTCCATACAGATAATGAAAATGAAGATGGTCATGATCATGATCATGATCATGATCATGAAGTGAACGATGAAAGAAAGATGAAGAACACACATAAAATAAAGGGAAAAGGTGTGGAAAATTTCGAATGTACACCAAAGGCTGCGGCAGAACTTGTAATAGATATGAGACTTGTACAGTTCATCTCACCAGAACTGCATCGTTTACGTAAGTATGTAGCATCAACCCTTCGTGGAAGTATGTATATAAATATCACCGGATTACAAAGAAACATCACGCACAACCTGTGAAACAAGAACATGAGCGACAGATAACGCCGATGCAAAAGGAGACCTCAACGGTCAGTTTTGGGGACGTCGCAAGTGATGAACACGATGTAGTGAACAACATATAAATGAAGATTGTAGCGCGAGATAGCGAGTTACCGGTACTGAAAGATAATCGTAGAGAAAAAGAAGACCAATAGGGGGAGGAGAACTCCGTAGAGAGTAAAATGGAGCGAAAATCGCGAAGGGGATTGTTATGGAAAATACGGGGTTGAAAGAGCGCCTGAAGGAGATCCTAGCATAGAACTAGCAGTAGAAAGAAAACAAGGAGTTGTTCCTTCCCATGGTGGGGGTGTAGCATATCCTCCTCGAGTTAACTGACCACATCAGAAGCAGGTGAAGGAACTTTTTATGGGCAGACTGTCATTTATTTTTATTGTTAATTTATTTCCTTTCCTGCATTACAATTTTGGCATTTGGTCACGGATGACTATGAAAGTGGCTTCACGGATGACTATGAAAGTGGCTTTACCTGACTACGTTTTGAGCGTTGAAAACTCAGCGTACACCCTTTTTCTCGTAAAAAATCCCAACCATCGTCATATATGACATTTACACCAGTTCATCAGAAACTGCGCGGACCAAAACGTATTACAGGCAGTATTACACTGACACATCCAATTTCTGCAACATCATTTGTCTCCACATCAGTATTTTCAAATCATGTGATATGGCCAATGGCACTATCAAAATCGTCGCAACGAACGGTCAATTCCTAAAGTTTCATTTCCGCCCATGACTCCATGGAAAACCTCGCCTTCGTTTGATAAATTTATAATATCAGTATTCATAAAAATTGAGAAAAGGTCGAAAAAAATTTCAACAAGGCTAGGCTACATACATCATTATTACTGTTTCTGTTTCTGCCACTGATAATGAGTAATGAAATGCAAGATACCAACAAAAGAGAACTAACTTGAATAAATGCCTCTACCTCCACCTCTATAATCCATGTAATTCTTGGTTGTACGACGAAAGTTTTCATACCATGGACCACATTATCATCTGTGAATCAATCAAAACTTCAGAGCAATAGGAAGTCCCTAGAATCTTCATTAATTTGGGTTCTTCTATCTGCTATACCGTTCCCAGACGAACCATTTCAGTATCACCCATTACTAATTGCGTGGCTTCCGCAACATGATATTCAAGGTAGTATCCTGCACTAACAGAAATTACCATTTTTTGAAAAGTTCGTTCGTATTATTACGGAGAAGATTTCAAATAATCAAGAGTGACAGTTGAGAACCGTACAGATTTATACCATTTTTTCTTGTCTGTCCCGATCTTTTCCATCTTTTCGTCCTCCGCCGTAACAACCATGTACGATTGCAAAATTTCTTTAAGTGCAACAGAAATCGTGTAACTGCCACATAAATTCATCTCGTATAGAAAAATAGCTCCCCAAACCGTCTCTTCAACGAATTACCGCAGAATACAGTCAAAAAATCAAGCGCAATAGCAACTAAATTCACAATTCGATTCATACTTCTAACTTTGTCCTTCTTATCAGGATTTCCATCAACATGTCATTATTCTTCCACATAACTGTTACAGTTGTCACTGTTTTGAAGATTTTGATTTCATATTTACAAATTTATTAGTACTTGTAATTTTCTTTTTTCTTCATTGTCATTACCTTCAATTTCAGAATAACATCATGGATTATAGATATAAGCATGTCATCACATTATTTAAGGAAAGTACCATATATTTGTTCTGTTTAGAGCGCTGGAATCATCAACAGTTATATTAAGCAATGGAACTTATTCCAAAATAACGTACAGTCTGGTTCCCTCATGGATACATCCATTTCATTACTGGACGGAAAAGCTTCCTATTGGAAGTGTTAGAATCTTCTTCACAATTTTTAAGAGCATATACAAGGTCTTCTAAAAATGCAATTCTCCCTCGATTACGGAATCATGTAATTCCATAGTGATGTCAGAATAAAGTGGGTCAGTAGCACGTTGAACTACTTCTTCCCCATATGGCATGGAACCTTTCTTTTTGGAAATACTTCTTTTTCTATTATCAGCCTTAGTGGATCCCCGCTTTCTTCCAACGAGCTCAACATGTTTTTCCATATTCTGAGAGCCAATATATCTGACAAAATTTTTCCCCATTTAAAATTCCATCAGGAGACCCACCGGAGTTGGAACCAGATTAATTTCTGTTTGGTTGCTCATATATGACATCAGTCACATCAGCTCAACTTTTGAATTTACCAAACTTGTTCTTCTGGACTTTTGTCACAGTTGACATTACAATCATCATCCTCATTTCACTAGATTCTAATCCAATTTTATCTACCAATATTGCATTCTTCTCATCACCACGCCTACCAAATAATATGGCACTTAAGGCGAGAGCTTTTGATTCGAGTACAGTTGAACTGCATTGCACTGGAAACTGATGTTTTATTTCCTTCAGGTTCTTTGATTTATACACGGCCCCATTAACTAAATCATCTGCTGTAAGATATAAAAAACGAACTACTCATCACAACCAGTATTCCTCACTGTTTTTAAAGATGCGTTATATAAGGGGGGACATTCAAATGAACCACGGTTTCCTTGTACTATCAACATTACACTACTCAGTTCTTCTTTAATATCGCGTACTTAGTTACAAAACTTGGTAACTACAGCAAAAACTCCTCGAAGGTCGGTTTCAACATCCCTGACAATGGAATCAGTTAACTTCTTCACATATTATTTCATTTTGTAAAACTCCTCTGCCATATCACTTAGATTCATATCAAGTCGACTAGGTACTTCACTAACTCTCTTTCCACTAATAACCTCAGGTTTCATTGAATTTCGTAATGTTGTTTTACTAGAAAGACACAATTGGGAAGTAACGAAATCATTGATTTGGATGTCCAATCAATGATTTATTTACCTAAAATCTATCTACATTATCGTCATCAGTTCCTTAATCAGTTTCATCGTCATCTGGATACTCATATTATTCATTATTATTGACATATCTAGTATGCAAGTTTTCGGTGATGTCATCATCGGATTCTTCAGCGATTGGTAAGTACCCAGACTTCGATTGAAATATATTCACTTCACATACCTTCTTTCTGCTGCGGTTATTCTTCTTCTCTATTTGTCTCCGTTTACTACCTGTGCAATTACTGGATTCTGCTTCCATGTTCCTTGAATTAATCTAACTTGTGGTTTCTTCCTTTTTCTCATCATTACCTTCTTGTCTTGTGTTGTACCATCCTGTTATCCTGAGACCATTAGTTTGAGTACTACTTTTGTTTCCTCTATTAATTTCGTTCAGGATCTATTATGATCTCTCCTGCCTTTCTCCATCTCTAGTAGAGAGGGATATCCTGTCTGCTATATTCGGATTAATGTGTGATTCTCCATATACTACATATATTGATGCGGTCTATCCGGTTTTTCTTCCACCTTGATTAACCTGGAAATATCTTGATAATCAGAAGTCAGACCACAGGGTCAACATTTGGTCTGGTCCAGGTCTTGGTGGCTGTTAGGCGAAATGCTGACCGAAAGTCTAGACACATAATTTGCCCTCTCACTGATGCCTTTTCATATCCTTGGAACCTTTCTGTTGTATATATATATATACATCCTTCACATATGTATCATAATATTTGTCATTTGTTGTTGTTGGTGGTTCTCGTTCATTCGTTCTTATTTCTAACTGTCTGATTACTTCATTTATATGATTTACGCGGTCTTCTTCATCCTTGTTTTCATCTTGTAATATTGATTGGAGTTTGTCACCTATTGATAGTTTATTCTGGGTGGGAAGTGTATTCTCTGTCTCCGACGAAATTTCTGTTGTGATTATTAGTATCCGTGGATACAATCCTTCAGGATATTTAGAGTTTCCAGTTGGTTTTGTTCTTTTAGATATCTCCTTTCTTTTGGTGCCGGTAGTTCTGCTTTTATTGTGGATTGGCGTTTCGTGATTTTTGTTTCACAATTATTGACGCCACTTCTTCCTGGACTTGTCATATTCATTCACCTTCGAACAGTTATAACTGTTGAGGCCTACTAGATATTGTTCTACTTCATTCATTAGTTGTCTCCCTGTCCTATTCGCTCTGTTGGTTGCTTAATCCGCCTTTCCGACAATACCCCTTTTCCTCTATAGAATTTTAGTGCTTTTTCTCAATTTAGTATCCTGTTTCAGTTACCTTTACCTGTTATGTATATTTTCTATTGCTCTCGCCTGATAAATATTCCCCTAACGTTCAATGGGATCGTAACAAGAGGATGTACGGATTGTGTGCTTCAAGGTAGCAACTTTTCAAGACCCTGAGTTATTGATCGGATAGATGACCGTTGCAGACTACGATGACTGGTAATGATTTGTTTCACGCCTAAATGTTTAGGTACCAGTAATTGTTGAGGTTAATTTCGGGATGTTAGTTGCCTATTGCAAAACGGTACGGGTTTGGTTGTCAATTCAAATTCTTTATCAAACATTACTTTTTCACCTTACTCCCTGTCGGGGCCGGTATTAATACTCTTTTAGACTCAGAATATATTCTATGGTAGTGATACGTGTGATAGCATTACACCTACTGTTATTACAGTATAGCAAGAACTTTGTTTCAAGTTAGTGATACACGTAGAAGTTGTTACACGGGGAATCTGACAAACGTGAAAAGCAAGTAAGAAATTGTTACTATACTGTGAATGAGATGTACTGTCTGATTTCTCGCGATGTCCAATACTAATTTATGTGCGCTTGCTTTTTTTGCCGTCCGTCTTCTCAACCTGTTATCTCTCCGTTCTAACCACCCCATGTTTTGACACTCAAATCGTAATATGAATCAACAATGTCGCATAGTGTGCAATCTCTTCTTCCTATTGTATTTTCATGACTTGGCATGTAGTTTGTAATCAGTCCAAACGTCTATCGAAAATGTGCAGAAGGTTTCATTCCAGACGAATCTTTTCGTTACCATTATTGTGGAATGTCGGATCCGCAGCGATAGTTAGAATATTGGTAGAATAATTTGATCATAGGGACCAACTTATTCACTGATCTTTATTCCTTTTTACTTTCAGTAGCAATAGTCGATACTGCCACTGCAATTAGTGAAAAGAAATATAATAATGTTTCAATATAAAATATCTAAAACGTTTCCTTCGTATAGAGGCCGAAAAAGTGTAGAAAATTGAATATTATATTTTTTGCAACGAAAAATCAGTTCTTTAAAATTCTCCAAATTTTCGGCCTCCATATAGAGGAATCGTTTTTGCAGGAAATGGAATAATTTATTCATTTCAACAAAAATTCAATTATTTACTTTTTTGCAAAATTTTGGCCTCCATATGGAGGAAAAACTTTTCCATCTTTTCTATTGTCGACAATATGTAAGATGACAGCCTGTATTAAGCAAATAGAAGACATTGAAAAAAATTTACAGGAACATATACACATTTAACAAGAACAGTTTCTGAGAAGAAACGTACAATTTCCTTTAGCATATATGTAGAAATAAACTAATACATGCAACGTAAACAGCAATAAATTCACCCAAGGAGCACTTGTCAACCTAACGGCGGCTCTTCAACATCTTCCATTCCGCAATCATCCATATTTGATAGTTCATCGTCAACGCCATCATCACTTTCATCTGGTTCTTCGTCACTATGAACGTGATTAGAAGGGCTTCTTGAAATTTCCGATGAGCGAGGAGATAGCCGTTGACCTTTTCTTCGGAAAATGCATCCATATGCGTATGAAATAGAAGCTTCAAAATTGCTACCGTCCGGGATAATATACATATGATACCTTAGTTCTCCTGTTCCATTCCATCCATTTCTTGCATTCCTAACATCACCATCTCTAATGAAAATAGACTGTGGGGATTTGAATTTCATGCATTTACAAACAACCTGCATTTATGTTCTTTTTCTCCCTACTGAAATGGACATAACGATGGTACCAAGTACCTATTCAGAAGGATACACCTTCATTAGCAGTTTTAATTGTAAGGTAACCGGGGAACCACTCTTTCTGGCGTCGAAGTCATTGTGACAATGTTGTGACAATGTTGTGGTGGACAATCCTTACCAGTGATAACAAAGCGGCTTCATCGTTCGGAATTTTTTTGAACAATTTATAATTGTTACCTAAATACAACTATGAGCTCAGAAATCCAATCCATAAGTCCTATGCAGCAAATAGTTTATCTATCCATATATAATCAAGGTGATTTTCTATTTGATTTTCAAGTAGACTTATTGTACTAGAGTAACGTCCAATGCCATTGTTTCTGTCATTTTCGTCTTTTCATGAAGTACCAGCGCTGTTAATTGGACTCCATTGATCTCTCTTTCTTTCATTTTTCAGCGCCTCTTCACCCTGAAACCATGCTTGAATTTTGGTAAAGAGTTCAGAACTTGTCTCTGAAGGAAGTTAATGATTTTCATTAAGCGCTTCTATTTACTTCGTACTCAAAGTGTCATCCATGTAGAAAGGATCATAGATACACTACAAAAATCAGTAATCATCACTACAGAATTGCTATTTCTTTCTGCAGAAGTAAGCAAGTCCACAGCTTTCTTCAACATTCTTTCTTGTACATACATCAAATATCAAACAATTTTCATATTACCGCTAACGCCAACTTCAATTATCCATAATGGTAATGAAACAGTTATTTTTTAATAGAAATGTTGGAAATAATCTACATACATAAGGGCTGATTACAAACAACATGCAACTTCATGTGAGTAATTTAAAAAGCAAAGATTGGAATTTATACAATATGTTACAATTGCAAAGATCCATCACGAGAAATTTGAGATGACTAATTTCCACCATGAATCATTGAACGAAAAGGGAGAAGTCCATAAAGAGCGAATGAACATATCACTTGAACTTACAGATACATCTGAAAATTTACAAGAGCTTAGTGATGTGAAAGCGCCAGCAACCCGTTTGTTTCTTTATCAGAATAAGTTAGTATTGATTCTGTAGATAAGATTATTTAGTTTCTTCGATTCAAAACATTCATTCCAAATATTGTTCGTAATCACATAAAAGATTGGAAGGAATGCATGTACATTATGGAGAGAATCTTTCGTAAAAGTTCAATACATGATGGATTGCATAAAATTGAGGTGCCATGCCCCACAGCCTCAGACGATAATATGAAAGCCATTTTTTTCAAAACATACGTTATGGAGGTGTTACGTACACAAATGAAAGTAGCGACTAAAATTGATATGTAGTTTAGACCGTGTTTCAACAAAATGGACGGTAATTATGTCTCTCATCTACTTCAATCGAAGTTCCTTGCAAATTTATACATGTATATAAGAACCAAAGTTATGCGTACTGAGAATTCTTCAATTTAGTGTATTAAAAGTAGAAACAGGATGCCGATTTATTTTCCTGGGATCTTACAAATATATAAAAATAAAACAGCCACTACTTTGTAGTTGCAATCCATAGTTATATATCCCGTACCTGTCACATTTTCGAACTTCACCGTACCGTTCAGACGTTTTTTTATTGACCATGGATACAAGTTAATTCGCCTTCTCCCTCCATAATTACAAGGATCTCATTCTCAACGGGACGAAGAAGACAACTGCTTCAGTAAAAGCGAATTAGATGATGCTCTTATTGTCATTGATGATTGCGTTCCACATACTTATTAATCAAGGAGGAGAGATGATAAAATGTTCTCATTGCACAAGGGAATGAGCATTATGCATGTGCCGTTAATTGAACAATCAATGGTAGGTTTTCATGTGATCGTAAACAACAATAAATAATGTAATTTATTTCCTATCATAATGTCATACTGCTGCGACATACCAGAAACTAAAGAAATGTCTGGAGTTCTAACTAACTTTACCCCTACAAGTTCAAACGTCACATGCTTCGGAACCTCAATAGATTTCAAGAAAGGTGCTATACATGTGGCTGGAATAGTTGACTACATATGAGACAGAAAATTGATATCAGTAGTCTGCTAAAATCCGCAAATGCTACATCTTCAAGAACACAGAATAATATTTTACTGAAGAAGCGCAAAAAATGATTCCCCGAATTTCAATTGCACCATGGGCTGCTAAGAGATCCGGGGTACATTTTAGAAAACCATTAAATAGAACACATCCGCAGTGGGTTTTTATCCAGTGTTTCAATGTTTACATAGAAACCATTGTAAATCCTTCATTTCGGTACTTCAAAGTCAATCAAAACGAGTTTCATGATCTATAAGCCAAGTCCACAGCTCTCCATGCAGTGATTAGAAAAACTGAGTACCGGTAAGCCAATTTTGACCCATCACATCTCGTTGTTTCAGGCATGAAATTTCCCTTCGGCTGCGATAGAAAATCAATTCGGGTACCCGGTTTCTATGTTGGCTCCTCAATCAAGGAGAGGTCACAGAATCTGAATGGTTCCTTCCTAATTAATTATATCCCAGGGATGATGGAGGTAAATCATGATACATTTTTGGATATTTTATTGCCATTTGTGGCCGATATTGTCGATATAGTTACTGGTTATCAAGATTATTCACCCCTGACTAAAATTTTCACATCTTACGCTACCATTATGAAAGATTTGTAATATGAAAATACTTCAGGCAGCTGGACAAAGGAATCGATTGCTCAAACTGGGAACCAAATTTCAAATCTGGAATCACAATGCATACCAACTTTTGAGATTCATTGTGATACAGGTATTTACATATTTAAGTTCCATTGACTAGATCACTTCGTGAAGGACCTTTCGAGATTTGGATGTCTAAACATCAGGTTTTTGTAACCGATGATGTGTCGGACAGAAATTTTCGGATAACGATATTACACAAAACATTATTTTATTTATTACAAAAATTTGATATGAGATGAACGGGCACGTATGGTGCAGTATTGTTTGTACCTGCAAGAGAAGTAAAAAAATATGAAACAGAAAGTGATAGGTGCTGAGAGGACGTAAAAAACAAGGCGATAGACGATTAAAATGAATAAACGTATTGACAGTTACTTTTCCGTAGCCACTGGTATTAAGCACGCCTTGGAGGGTATCCTCTGTTTCTCTTGAAAGTGAATAACTCTTTTTTCCTTATATATTATTATTTTAAAGCAATTTACGATTCCCTTTATTCATATTGCAACCACCAACGGAATTTCATGCATTTAGTAATACAGTTTTTCGTGTACTGTTTCCAAGTTCAACGAATTGAAACAATCTTTTGTCAAATGGGTCTATTGTGTATATGTTGTCATTTACATTGTTCAGTTTCTGAACAGTAACCCAACAACCCTCTCCGTATCACCCGATACTTGAGATAATTATAAACAACTCACTTAATCCATGCCCATAATTGACTGTATGCACAACTCGGTCGGTGGTTGATCCTGTACGAACCATGAATTCAACTGCTTTACGTGGAATAAGGACGTTTTATTCAGAGTGCCTACATCCTTGCTTGTTTTGAGACTGTATTATTTCTTTCTGAAAAATCTTTGCAGCACCTTTGTCAAATGATGGTGTGACAGCTTCCTCTAATAATCGCAATGAGGTGAATCGAAATGTCAGGATTATATCATCACCCAGAAGAGATGTTGACCATGTAGACTTCTTGCCTCCTTATGTTAATCAAATCCATTTACGAATTTTTCTTTCATACAATAAGGATGAAGAGTAGAAGGAATCTGAAATAGATACGACATGACCTTTCGTAACTTCTGCGATGTGTTCGTCAACTACCTCTTCCAAACTTTTCCTAGACCTTCAAACATGGAAACCAGTGAAAACCCTTTGTAGAACTCTTCGTGACAAGTTCTTTTTCTCACCATCCTCTTCACGAAACAATTTCCAAAGATCAGAAAACATTCGAAGCCAATTCAGTCTTACAAACTGTATAACTGCTGTGAGGTGGCTATTCTGGTTAGTGTCACGTGATATCGAAGCCTTCAACGGTTGATGTTCGAATTCGAATGTCATTTCGGCGAGAGAGGGATGGTGTCCAAAATTTGGAATGGTATTAAATAATAGCTTCAATAAACGAAGTAGGTTCGGTCTGTCTATGAGACTTTTCATGCATGGGTGTTTATAACAGAGAACGGACACATTTGTAACAAAATCTTGAACCATCATTTGTAGCCTAACCTAAATAGTTAGAATTGCCATGACCATGAATGAAATCAAAATCTTCACTTGCATCAAAATTGGAGGTCATCCATCACGATAAAGTAACAAGTTGTTTCAGTTCACCAATAATGTTGAATGATGGTATTTGCTTTATGTTGCAGGGACTGAAATAGGAAAGGAAGGATAGTGATGACAGCCTATAAAGTAAACATTGACATGTTATTCACACCCTTACTTCTTGAGCTATGAATTTTGCTGTAGCATGAAATACAAAATTGTCTGAGTGATGTACACAGCGATATGTTGAAATTTTGTTTGAATTCTTATGTCCGTAGCTGGTCGTAGGAAATCACAAGAAGACTTTATATCAACCCATCAATGCAATGGTCAGGTGAAATGATATTATTTTAATATGGATCGAGGTGACCGGGAACAACACGCATCCCCTTGCCTCTCAGTTGGATTTTTGATAGAACGCTGTCCAATGTAATAGAGAACTCCTTCCTGCGCCATTTACCTTCCTTCAGAATATCCTCAATATATCCGTTGTACATTTCAATATAAACAGCCCCCCCAACAGATAGTCCTGATAAAAGAATAGCTAGTGATCGAAATATATGTCAGTTATAAGAAAATGATGCAAAATCTATACAAGTAGAATATGCATACGTGCGGTATGAATCTGACGTATCTGAATTTTGTTTTGTATTATAGCGAAAAATGGAATGTGTATAAGGTGATCAAACGCAATGATTCATCTAATCTACTGCGCCAGAAGCTGGAGGATGATCGGCATCAAAACCAACAACTTGTAGGAAAAATTGAAGTGGTTCTCCGAAGGCATCAATTGCTTCAAATCCAGACGTGGATCTTTCCATGACATCACTGATTAGTTTATCCCAAATCAAATTTGTAGACATTCCAGATGGCGTTGGTGAAATTGTATGAACAGCGGCTGCGCTCCTTAGGACCGGTAGAGGGAAATCAACTGAAAGAATGTAGCAACCACAGACTGCACCTTTTTGAAGGAAGAGAGTCCTAGGGTTGAAATTTTCGCAAGATAACAGGAACTGATAGACGCAGTATCGTTTTCTGCTTGTTAGGAACCCATTTGACGTAAATTTCCGTTCTGTTTTTTCGATAGCGGTTCTATTACACTCTCGACGAAATAACACCGGATGATTCATTGCATGTAAATTTAATACAGTTGCACACTTTTCCCGCTTTGAACAACTTGTATTTAGCCAAAAGATGAAGTCATGGTCGATTTTAGTATTTGTGCGACAGAATCTGTTCACATAGACTGCATATAACGTTTGGGACATTGCTGAAGCTGATGTAGTAAGAATTGTACATAGATCTCCAGGAAATATGGAGCCTTCTGCATTTGATTTTGTAAAAAGATATAGATTTTGTTTCATTTGCTTTTCTTGACTGACGTAAATCCCTGTTTGGCATTTTTCCCGGAAATGGCGAAGGAGTAATAATATTTTCTGTTAAGAATTTGATGACCTCCTTAAGTGACCCTTCCAGAAGATTTATTGAGGGTTCATAAAGATGTTTCACGATTACGGTTGAACCGACAGCTGTCGGTGCAGGCCCCGCGCACCATCTGACCCAGACGTATCCCGCAAACTGGATATAACCCTATACGGCCCAAAAATTTGACACGTGATAAAAATTGCAGTGAAATAATTCTATTGGCCATATTTTTCTAGTAATTATTAAAGTTTCTGGTATGCTGGCAAATGCTTCTGGGAAAAGGGAGCACATTGTTCTTTTAATAATAATGACATTCCTTGGAAATTTTCACTGTGATTGTATTAAAACCGCCTTCATCTGTGGTTGCAACATTTGACCGTCGTAATGTCTCTTGTAATGATGTCTTTTCTTGATCCATGTGACCCATTACAATCACTACTGGAATTATTTTCGTTCTAGTTTTTTATATCTTTGTTTTCTTTGTTCTTTTTTGTTTTACAGATGACTATGTGAACAACAGATTCATTGTCTGTGGTGTGAATTTCAAAGATGGATGCTTTTCATCCGTGATTAGATCGACAAAAATGGATGACATTGTGCTTGAGGCATCGATAACCGTTTAGTCCAAAGATTGCGTCTGTGTAGGGATGGATTGTGCAGTGGATACATGCAACAATGCGTCACCAGATACGCCGAGTTACAGCGCTGATGATTTTGAGAGAGTTAGACTCACGTCGGGATGGATATATTCACGAATAGAAACATTCGGAGAGGCTGAGGTTGGAATACGAGAGAGTGATGTGCGAAGAAGTATACAGGAAGCACGTAAGCGGTCTGCTCATTCGTAGTGTATTACGATACGAATTATTGATCATTGCCTATATTCGCCAAAACGAGATCGAAATATATAGCAATTTCACTTTTCTTTCATCTCTTCTCGCAGCATTGTCTTCACTAACATCATTGTCATCTCCTTTCCTTTACATTGTATTTGAATTTGGAGTGGGACAAGCTGGGATGAAGAATCCAGCCTTTGATAACAATGCAGTAACACCAAGTGTCTTAATAAAACTTGTTTTTCTATCTGTATTTGATTCAGATACACAAACACATCGAACCCGCTTTTTCAACTCATATGTGAATGGAACGACAAGATTCTCCCATGCAGGAGTTTCGTCAACTTTAACTTTATGATTACTATTATTATTATTATCAATTGCATTACTTCTTTCCAATTTATTTTGTTTCTTATCTATTATATCTTCCATGTCTATTTTTCTCTTGTTATCAAAATTCGTCCAAATTAACATAGGATGTCTTAATCTTGGTAAGAAATCATCAGTTTTTTCATCATCAATATAATCATGTTCACCGACTTCAACATCAACACTACCACATGGACCAGAAGCACTAGCTCTAGTAGCAGCTTCAATGATTTCCAAAACTTCACAAATAATTTGAATATCATGAGTAGCCAATTTAAGAACACCCTGAGATAACCTTCTTGAATCTTCTGTAACTAATTCTCTTTCTCTAGCTGCAAGTCTTTTTAAATGATCATTGAAACCGGTTACTTCTTTAGGTTCCACGAAAGAAGTATTTCCAGAACCACTTGAATCGTGAACTACACCTTGCTTAAATAAATAAATCTGTGGAACCTTAACAAGAATAACTAAACGACCATATATTGAATTAATAAGACGATCTTGTATAGCGTCTGAATGTTTAATCATAGTTGACCTTAAAGTGGATCTTTCTTCATTAGTAGAATTACGTATATCGTCTCTGACTTTTCTCAATTGAAGATGTTCATTTTTCTTTAGAACGATATATAAAAGAGTTAGATAGTATAAAATTAAAAAGAAAAAGAAGGACATAAAAATAACTCAAAAACTTTACACAATTTGATCATTTCAGTTGATTAATAATTGAGTAAAAACGTACCATCCACTAGGGGCAACTAGAGAATGAAGCATGAACATCATCCAAATGTTAAAATTAAATATTGATATGATTGGGGGTCATGTTAGTAGAACGAATGTATACAAGTAAGTTGATAAAATTTTTGATGAAGTATATGTTCTTGATTCATTACCGGATGCTTCTGTTGCTGATTTTGCTCCTTCATTCTTTACATTGAGATTTTTCATGGACATCTATTGTGCTTTTACGCTACATTTTTGATTACCTCAATGAAATCTATAATTATAATATGCATTAGTCATTTCTGATAGATGAGATGTGATGGCAAAGAATTGCTGATCACATGTCGATGTCATAAATTGAAATAGAGGCACGACCAAGGGACGGATTTTGAAGAGAAAAATGAGTCGCGAAAACAGCTCGAAAAGTTTTGAGGATGATTTCAGATGGACTAGTTGGTATTGAAGTTGGAATTGGAGTGATTTTCATGGTGATGATAGGGATGGTAGTGAGAGTCAGTTGTCAAAGCGGTTGTCTTCGTTAATTAGTTACGAAGTCGCATTACTTGTGCCATCGTCTTCTTGACGTAACCGCTTTTATTTTCGTGGGTAGAGATCGTCTGACTGCTTGTTCAGATAGAACAAGTTTGGTGATGAAATGTCTGAAATTGGATTTGGAGTGCAGCCGGCGGTTCGCGACAAGTTTCAAAGATGTCTAAATGTAATTGCCTGAATCTTAGTCAGTTGTCCTTGCTGAAAAAGTTTTAAATCAAAACTTGAATTTTTGTCAATACTCCAACCGAGGCAAAGGATCATAAAAAAATTATAGCGAGTGAAATTATTGCATCTTTCGAAGAAGCACAGGAAAATATATACCTGATCAACCATTGATGCGCCATGAACATGGGACTAGGATTTTACGTCAGAATGTAACACAAAAAGCTTGGAGCACCTTGTAGGTGATCAGCTCAGTGTAAAAAATTCCAAAAGGACTCAATATATGAATACAATCAACAGTCATAGCAATCGATCAATCAATACACTATCTGAAGAGGGACTGTACGTTTTCATCACCGATCTGGAATTCAATTTTTCAATTCTCCCAGTCATCCGCAGCCTTATACCAGACAGTGACAACCAATTGAGTAACAAAAAATAAAGAATGACAGTTCTATTGCCACCGTTTCTCTATTCGTCTCCGTATCAGCAAAAGCTCCACGACAAAGTTACACGAATGGGTACATTGAACCAAATTAAAACCAATTATACCCTCAGCAACTTCAACAACATCAGAAGCATTATAACCGTCTCAACTGCTTCATCACACAAACAAATAACCGGTTAAACTAAAAAAACACGCCAGGACAGGCAGTTACCAGGATGGTTTCCCATTCCCGAATAATTATACGATATTCTAAAGTTATGGAAAAGACACAAGTTGAAAAACGCCAAACAGTTGCTCGTAGCGCTGAAGTCGTCTTTCCCAACCAGTACCTCAATCGTGAAAAATGACAGGAAACAATTTTCAAACGAAGGATGTATGGCTTCAAAATATCCAGGGCATAAATAATATTTAATCATACTACATATCCTTTCAGTTCATAATTCCGCACCCTTCATTCCACAAACCGGACCTTCAAAACTAAACGAGTAAATACAGTAGTCTGTCCCACTACGGTTGTTGAGTGGTGTATATATGAAGGGGTCTGTCCCATGACGGTCGAAAGGTTTTGTAAATATGAACGGTAATGAAGACAATACTGTACAGAAATTGGTACAAAAATGTAAAACAATACTGGCAATCATCATTTCTTCCTTGTATTTATTTTTTGACTTTTTTTCATGGGCAAGCAACCACAGTTCCGTTCTCTGGATCGTTTGCATCGTTTTCCGCCACTATTCCCTCTCTCACTGTTCATGTGCGAGTCTAACTGAACAAGTAGTTTTTCAATTTGTTTGTCTCTTCTGAAACAAGCAAGGGTTTCCACGTTGCGTCCTAATTAAAGTTTTGGGGGTCTCCTACGCGAACGATGTCAAATCGCGGCTGCTGTGAGATTATTAAATAAGTAGATATGTAAATTTGTCAGAAAGGGGTTAGTGTTTCATGAAACTACATTTACTCGATAATTACATAAGTCACTCCTCGTCCGTAGATTAAAATTATGATACTATACCGTTGCACATTTTAGTACTTTGCGGGATTAGTATCAGTTGCACGCTACGTGTACCCGTCGACTCTATATTCCCAGTTGACATGGGATCGTGCTCACGCGGCTCTCGTGTGGAGGGGGATCACCATTTCTCCGATCTTTCAGTATTAATTAACCTAAGGCGCAATTTTAGTCGGATTTCCTGTCACCGGTTGTGACTATGTCTTTCGACTTCGTCGGAGTTTTGCTGGCTCCTCTGTTGAATTTTTCTGTGACGATATCAATAATTGATAGAATGCTTAATGTCTAGCTCTTCTTTATTGTTCTCCTACCCCGACTCGGTTCTGATATAAATACCAGTTCCGATATCGGTATGAATTTATTTATAACACGTATGCAGGTGTCACTGTTAGGAAATACTAACATAATAAAATCTCTAATTGACTTATTCAATATATTTGGTCATCTATGCATAGTGTGAACACCTAATTCAATAAATGAGACAAATAAATGTAGGACCTGCATAAATCACTCCTCAATCACACTAAGTATCATCTCTATCAAATCTGTCAATTTGAGAAACGATCCTTGCATTGTCCATTCTGAGTCATCTTTTCCAAGCATTGCAGAAAGTTGTTATGTTGTTTAATTTAATCTTCAAATGATGATAACCACTAGGTGCAGTCATCGCAGTGGTTATCATCTGGACTAGCCTGATTTGGTTCACGAAAAAATAAATGTGATGGTGGTTTATTGATATAACGGGAAAAAAGAGATGGATAGTTGTCAATAAATGATGGTGGAATTGATGGTTTATTCTCAATAAGAGATTCGATCTTTTGAATTGGTGAAATGGATGCTTGATTAATTGCTTGAAGTAGTTGATCATAACATAATTCAATACTCTGTGTTTCAAGCACAGTATCATCCCCGTACTGATGAAGGAACTTGGAAGGGGTTAAGTTGTATACCGCAGCACGGTTTTGTAGTGCAACCTGTGTAGTTGTTTTGCGAAATATTCTGAGAAGGACTGTCAATAAATGAACTCCGTTGGTGTTCTTTTTGTAAACTCTTTCAATTATTCCCCAGGCATGTCACGTTTTGTTCCTAAATCACAAAGGTGATTCCATATGTTCCATATGATCCGAGTTCATTGCGGAAATGAGTTCACGGTTTTTAATGGTTGAAATCTAATTGGTGAAGTCACAAACAGACGAAGATGACGAAGATGACGAAGATTACATGGTTGAGAAGGAATATGAAATTTATAATGATGATGACGCTGTTAAAGAAATAGAAACCAGTTTCCAAAATGAATACCGGTTTTGCTTTATTAGATAAATTTTATAATGAAAATAATGGTGGTGATATTAAAACTGCTCTTACTTTTTGTTACATTTGGACACGTATTGTTTTAATCTGATATTGCCTACATTTGGACATGTATTGTTTCAATCTAATATTGCCTTTCAAGAAATTTCCCTTATTCATTATTACCACACCCAACGGTTCGTAGCTCCCCTTTCACGTCTTATAAGGTAATTTTTATTTCCATCCCCAAAGACCACGGGTCCTCGGCAAATAGAAGAAGGACGCACGAAACCGATCGTCAAACAGCTGCTCGCAGCGTTGAAGTCGTCTTTCTTTTTCACAGGCATCATGGCACCACGAAAAGTATGTCTTCAATAGAAAAAAATCGGGCGAGCCGCAAACTCTTCAAAGGGACGAAGTGGTAGAGTTATATAGAGTCCTCTAAATGAACGAACAAATTAATCTGTATGTGATCATGAGTCACCAATACGTGACCAAAAAGTACAGTCTATTACTCCAAACAGTCGATCTTCGATTGAATCTGTTTCTTCAGGGGCGGATTTCAGAACAGGTTATGAACTCGTAAATGGCTTGGAAAAATGGTATCTATGATCCTCATGAATGCGAAACGCCCCCTTATATAGGTATCAGAAAATGACATTGAGGACGAAAGTTGTCTTCGAAAGCCGCATTGAGACAGGAATTAGGAGAAGATGATACATATGTTGTTTCAAGTTCTTCCTCGTTTTGGCAAATTTAGAACACTGGTAGTGGATACTAACTCCAAAATGGCAGATGCATCTATGTAATCACCCGCAGCGTTCATTTTTATCAATTCTAGGGATGTTGAGACTAGTAACGACCGTTGTGATGATTGT
>JAULBU010103630.1:0-26290 GCA_032358235.1 Odonthalia washingtoniensis
GCCGGAAAGCCGGCCCGATTACCACCGATGAAGATCCAACTTCGAAAAGACGCCAACCCGACCAGGGTAAAAGTACGGAGATACCCACCTGAGCAACGGGAGTTCCTCAGGTGCTTTGTGGACACCTTGGTTGAAAACGGCCACGCCTGTAGGAAAACAAACTCTACTTGGTGTTCGGCGCCACTCATCGTTCCGAAAAACGGGCCTGCTAAGTTTAGATTCACGGTGGACCTTCGCTCAATAAACAAGCACACCATACCTACACTGAGGACGATGTCGCACTTGAAATTTGAATTGGGACGTGCTGCAATCGTGAGTATTTTCGCTTCTTTTGAGTTCAGCCACGGGTATTGGCAAATCGACTTGGACGAAGATTCCCGTAACTGCCAATCCTTCATCACACCTGAAGGCATGTATACGCCCACCCACGTGTTGCACGGGTGTCGAATAACAGGCCGGATTCAAAAGACTACCACTACGTTTATTGTATTCAATTAAAGCGGGGAACATTAGTGTCAGAATGTTAGATATATGAGGTTCGTTATCGCCCCAGTCGCAGCGATAGCGGGGTTGACTTTAGTCCTGATATACCTGATATCGATACAGGCGTCCTGGTCGGAGGCTACGTTAGTAGACTCCCTCCGCTTTGGGATTGCAGCCGGTCGATCGATGAACACGTGAAAGGTGTGGGGATCGAGTTGCTCCTACCGTTGACGTTAATCAACTCAGTGCTCGCTGCGTATTGAGTTTCCTCTTTCCAGGTTGTATCGACTGGCTCGGTGCGATCGCTGATTCGGCTTCGAAATGGTTCTTTGGGTTTTACTTATGTCTAACTTTTTGTTTTCTTTCATTTGGGAGTCTGAGAATGATATATATATCGAAGTAAAGTACAATTTGAACCGAGTAGTAGAATGTAGATACACGTGTCGAAGAATCCTTTTGAAACGTGTGAGTGAGAAATAATCGTTCTCTCAACTCTGGACGATTTGAATCGTTCCGTTCCGATACTGTAGTGTGTGTGTTGGGAGGAAAAATCATTCTCTATCTGAAAACGTTATCTGAATAAGTGTGTCATTGTCATCCTGGTAAATGCGGTGTACAGCATTTGAGATGGCACTATGTTTCTTGACACTGTCTAATCCCTGTTATGATTTTTCTTTTTACGCGCGGCTTTTACCTCCCCGTTTTGCTTGTGCCATTTCATGTTGCCGTCGACAAGATGTTATTATTACCAAATGGCTTCACTTTATTCATCGACAGAGTCCTCGTATGCGTCATTTTCATAGTCGACTTATCGTCGTCGTTATCATCCTTAACATCATGTTACCTTCATTGTTATTAAATCAACATCATCATCGTTATCATCACTTCGCATCGTAGATCGTCATTCGTATTAACGTTGTTTCTACTCAACTATATCATTCTCAAACATATCGTCATCATTCGTATTATCGTTCCGTCATCATCATCTTTATATTAACATATCATCTTTGTCATCTGCACCGTCCGATTAACATATCATCGTCATCTCCTGCACCGTCCGTCATCATCGATCTCTATGAAATCTCGTCCTCCCCTGCACCGTAACATCTTCTTCCTCATCATCATCATTCTTTCTATTCCTTTCGATCCCACGGGGTTTGGTACGTCACACAAACGTCTCGCCTACCACTCGAATCATTTGATGATCCGACAACGGGAGAACAAATGCTGTGGCACACATCCAGTCGAGCGTGCAGGCCATCTTAGGGGAATCAGCCAACCGGATGATTGTTTTCCCGGACGACCTGTTGATGGTCGAGAAGAGCAAGGGCCAGCTGTTGGAGAGATTGGAGTTGATTATTCACTACATGCAGAGAGTATAACTTGAAATTGCAACCGGAAAAATGCGAATTCTACACGAACTCGGTGCTATGGTGCGGGAGAAACATACCCAGAGAAGGGGTGCGCTTCGATCCGCGCAGAGAGCAAGGACTGAAGGATATAGAGATTCCTAAACGGGGATCCGAGCTCCGGAAATTCTTTTGCGCCCTGGATTGGATTAGGACGGCCATACCTCTGTTCTACACTAATGTTGCA
Organism: Odonthalia washingtoniensis; assembly: GCA_032358235.1. Lineage (NCBI taxonomy): Eukaryota > Rhodophyta > Florideophyceae > Ceramiales > Rhodomelaceae > Odonthalia > Odonthalia washingtoniensis. Next base: position 2,080 of record JAULBU010103630.1, read on the forward strand.
CCACTTAAGGCAATGCTAGAGAAGGTTTACGAGGCCGCGAAAGGAAAAAGAACCAAGAAGGCAGCAGAAAAGATCGAGTTAGACAAGGTGGGATGGAGCTAAAAACATAAGGAGTCATCATGACTCCTTGAATGAAATGATTTGAGACGTGCAAGTTGTCCTTAGAACATGCTGTGACGCTCGCGCACACGAGCACAGAACGGCTTCTCTGCCTATATAGCGAAGCGTCGCAGGACTTTTGGGCGGTGATGATAACCTAGATCCCACAGAAAGATCTAGAAAAGGCACACATGGAGCCGAGGCATGAGCCATTGGCGTTCTTATCAGGTAAATTCACTGGTACCCAGAGAAGATGGTCGACAGTAGAAAAAGAGGAGTACTCGATTGTCAAAACGTGTGAGAGGATGAGTTGGATATTGCAACGGGCTGACGGGTTCTTGCTGTTCACGGATCATAATAACCTCCTGTACATCTTTAACCCTTACGGGTTAAATCCCGGGATGTCTTCTCACACAGCGTCCAAAATCATCCGCTGGGCCCTAAAGTTGTCATTATATTGCTACTTGATCGAGAACGTCACGGGGAGGACAACGTCTGGACGGACCTAATGGCTCAATGGGCGGCGCCACCAGCCGACATCAGAGTAGCACGAACCAAGACTACAACCCTATGTATGGACCCCATACAACCATTCGAAGATTAAAGTTTTTCTTAGCGGAACATCAAAACGATCAAACAGAGTCAGTCTCAAAACACAAGCAGGAAAAAACAGAGAAACTGGAAAAAAGCGTTGGATGGTACTTACAAAGATGAAAAGGGTCGAATATGTGTCACGGAAAAGGACACAGACCTTCAGTTGCGACTATGCGTCATCGCGCATCTGGGCGCCGGTTTCCATCGCGGTGCGAAGAAAACGAAGAAAATCTTGTAAGGAGTGGTAGTGTGAGATACGTTGAAGGACGATGTAAAAAAATTCTGCCATACCTGCATACAATGTCTGGCAACTCATGCTTGATAGCGAACTCCACGACCATGGGGGGAAGCTTTTCATGCCAGTAAACCAAATGAATTAATTCATTTTGATTTCCTGTACATAGGAATGGCGAAAACTGGTGACTAATATATCTTATTGATGAAAGACGACCTCTCGGGTTATGTCTGGTTGCATGACACCACTACCACAAATGCAGACGCACCCGTTGAAGTTTTTATGCTGTGGTTCAGCACTTTTGGTGTCTTCCACACGTGGATTTCCGATGAAGGTGCCTATTTCAAGAATGCGATGATGCAGGGGTTACGCCAAGAGCTTCGAGTTTGACACCACTTCACGACCGCTTATACGCCTAGGGCGAACGGTACTTTCGAGAGAGTGTGTAGAGAGATATTACGGGTGACTAGAGCATTGCTGTCAGAATTCAAACTGCAACCAAGGCAATGGACCAAAGTTGTGCGGATGGTACAACTAGTCATCAACCATTCCCCGTCGGCATATCTTGGTGAGTATGCTCCGATCACTTTCTTTACTGGATTGTCACCAGACAAACCTCTGATAGTAATAGAACCAACAAAAAGAACCAGTAACAAGACTTTGGAGTGGATACAAGCACAACAACTCATCGACATACAACATCTTCAGAAAGAGTTATATGCAACGCACAAGAAGGACAGCGAGTCGGCGGCACACCGACAAAAGATGATGCGTAGCAAGAGGAAACAGAAGGTGAGAGTGACGATGAATTACGACATCGGAGACTTTGTACTCATCGCAAAGCGCGAGTTCCAGAAAGGAGAAAAACTCACATTACGCTGGAGAGGGCCTCATAGGATATCTCGCATAATTTTAGAGCATCTGTACGAAGTCGAGGATATGCGCGACGGTAACGTGGTGATAGTACATGCTAGTAGACTCCGACTGTACCAAGAGTCGAAAAGAGGGATAACGGAAGAGTTTCTAGCGCACTTCTTGCACGCGGAACAAGGCTTTTAGTTAAAGAGAATTGTGAACTCACGTTACAAGAAGTAAGAAAAGGAATACGAGACGAACGTATTTTGGAAAGGTTTCGAGCAGGATAACAATACTTGGGAACCACTTACCAACCTACTGGAAGATGTATCGGCCTTATTAAAGAAATTCTTCAGAAAAAGCAAACACGCCCTTGCCTCAAAAGTGGCACACGCTTTGGGTATGAAAATCAATGAGTAAGGGCACCTAATAGTGACGAGCGCGAGGATGTCGAAAGAGTCAAATGTGAGAACGAGAATAGATGCAAGATGAGGAAACGCGAATTGTTTTCATATAAAAATAGTTGTTTAGCCGTTTATCAGCACATGGTATGGTAGAAGGTATAAAGTTTTGGCACACGGGCAAAAAGAACTCATGTGACCGGAGGAACAAAAATCAAAAAAACACAAATCTACATTACAGGAAACGAACACCATAGGTGTTCTTGATGTGGAGGGGGGAGTATAGCATATTCTGTATGCCAAGCACATGCAAATAAGCAATGTAAAAAGAGTCGAACACCGATGAAGTACACGTGTGGACATATGACATTGGGCCATTCACACTGTGACAAAAAACACATAATGACACATGTCAGGTGGAAGGTAGTGTCAGTAAAAGGATTCAAGTAGAGGGCACTACCAAGTCAGTTCGGATGTTCTTTTAGTATAAAAAAACAGAAACGCCAATCTGAAAAAGGATTTGGCAGAGCACTTTCTAAAATCATTCAGACTTCCTGAAAAGAAAATCCTACGATTGGATCAGGCTCCAAACTGTACAACTGGATATGGCTTTACGAACAAGGTCGTACGACAGCACTCAACGACTACAGTACATTCACTACGGAGTTTGGAGGTAAAACGTGGCGCTGCAGGCTGGTGGTCCCGGAGAAGCTACAAGGTCGTACACTGACCACGAAAAGTAGTAAGTTGAAGCAGCATGACGCCACTATTATCTACAGTGATGATGAATCTCAGAAACCACCAACGACAACAGTCAAATGCAATGTACAATCACCAACAGCCAAGGAAATTAGATATAAACGATTGGGAAAATGGCAACAGTCTACCAAAAATGTGAAAATGCCAATTTGTGACTTGGAAACATCAATGTAAAAAAGAAACCGAAAACCTGTCAAAAGGCATTGCCTACATGTACACCCGACAACGGTATAGAACCTTACGACAACATGTCTCCAGGAGATGTATCCTCGAATGACTGTGGTGACTTGTGTAGGAGCATAAAATATGATCGTAGAGATGTAGTGACTATAGTTAAGTACGTATCTGTCCATTCAATACTTCTGTAGAAGCATAAATGGAAATTCATTTCCGCTACAGCACCTTCTTTAGTTACGGGTTTGTAATTCACTTCTTGCTGTAATTGGAAATTAGTTTGATGCATCTAGTTTCCGTGGTAAATTTAATCAGAGGAGAAGTCACAGCATCTGAACGGTTTCTTACATAATAATTGAATTCGGGAAATGTTTTAGGGAAAGGATTTTAAGTTTTTGGAAACGAATTTTCCTTCTGTGGCAGCATATATTGATAGAGTTCCTGGTTACCAAGATGAGTCACATCTGACAAATATTTGTACAAATTACACAAGGTTGATTCGAAATATGATATACGACAATAAATCTGTATGTTGGTCAAATAAAACGATTGCCTATATTCAAAATAGAGTTGTCATTGTGAAATTACAATACATACAATAGTTTTCGAAGCACTGTGCTACTGGGATTCACATGTTCAAATTCCATTTTCTTGGCCACGTCGTAGTAGAACTAACAAGTTTAAGAAGTCCATATATATTACATGCGCCCTCTTATGAGAACTTCAATAAATTTTTCAAGCAGTCATATAGGTCAACTTCTAAAAGGATAGCGACACGAATAGATGAAACCGTTAAAAACATGGGGACAAAAATTTCTTCTATACGTCGTTGTTTTCATCATGCTACATTCCTAAAGCAAAGTTCACACCATATTCCTTTACAAAAATCTACAGATTCAACATCGACTTCACTATGTACTGAAACCCGATCAAAATATTTGGCACGGGATGAGGTTTTTGTTGCCTTGCAGCAGATAGACAGTATAAGAAAAGGAAAATTACTGTGGAACTAAGCCACAAAGAAAATGCTTACTCCGATGCTAAAACACTTATCACAGACCAGTTCAACTGTCTTCATGGAACTAATTCGAAACTGTTCACAAGATAATGGAATGTTTCTTCCAGACTCCAAAATTGATGTTACATTTTTCAAGTCAGGGTATATATTTGGGGGCCATCTTCCGACGTTACAGCATTAAAATATTTCTACAAACATATTGTTAATTATAATGTGCCGCTGCAGAATTGCCACAAAAGTCAACGCATATTTTCAAAGGCACAATTGGTTCACAACAATAACGACAGGATTAGTTCCGTCCTTATGAAGGGTGATGATACAAATAGACCTGTTAACTACATAGAAAATCGTTTTCTTCAATTCTATATGAAACGTTCTCAAAATATGGACACACACACATCGCATTTTAACAATACATGGAATTTCCTCAGCCTTTTGACAATGTAGAACCAATTCTGAACTGCCTATGATTTCTTTGGGCGACATCGGATTAAGTAGACTACAAAAATCCAGTTGCAGACACAAAATCTGTCAACATCATTTTAGAGACATGAGAGTGGTACGATGTCATTGATTTCGACACTATATGTTCATCTCTACATGTGTCGCGGTCAAATTTTGGGATTGATTATTTCAATGGACAGTTAACATGGTCAATGCAACGGTTCTGCATTAAGAGATTCTAAAGGAAACAAGATTCTTTGAAATCGACACAGATCGATATTAGTCGAAGATAATGACCCCGAATAACATGGATGTACACATTTTTCATGGATGTACACATTTTAACTTAATATTACATGTTTTATGCTTTTAAATTTCTTCTCCATTTCCATTCTCTCCCGCACTTTCTTCATCATCAAATAAGTTACTTCGGACAAAGCCCTTCAATGTATGGATAGCCACGTTTCTCGACACTTTCCAAATTACATCCTATTTCAGCGATATAACAGTAATGTATAATTCCACTCTGTATACCAATCTATCGAATAAACCAGTTTGATTGTACTGCAATGAAATGTTATTTTTGTACTTCTTGACGTAAAAAATATTGTGACTTCAATATCCAATATCCTGAAACGTGTTTTCTCTTGTCCCACTTCACATTATGGTATTTTCAACTCTTCAGGTGCCCATTATCCTACAAAGTTCTCATTGGTCCAATTAACTGATCCGTTGCCAGCTTCACATACTTCGAAAATATTTTGTTGTATGCTTTCTGACAAATCCCTCCACGATATTCTTTTAGAATACGCATATTCAGAGATATTTTGCCATGCATCTACGAGAGTAATACTCATTATATTTCATTCCACAATGTCCCCTTTATGTCAACCAACCAATATAAAGCATGGTGCTCATCTTTTTCCTTCCACATGCAATACGGCCGCTCCAAGGAAAATAGGTAGAGGGGATAGGGAGATTCGGCAAGCTATTGGTTAGAATATAATTTAAATACCGTTTAACCCCCTGAGAATAATCATCGACGTAACCTTCCTCATCTTTCTCGACACAGTTCCTTCGCTACTGAGTATGAAGGATATGTTAACAAATGGACTTAATATCAGTCTTCAGAAAGACCCCATAACATACAAAGGTAAGGTGCAACAACTTTCATTTGAAAACCTCTTCCTCATCCACCGATTGTATCTTTCCGACGCACCCTGTTTCAAGTACACTTTCAAGGAATTATCAGTGTATGTGTTAATGCTGCTATTTAATCATTAATGGAACGTGATCGTGAAAGTGTTTCTCGTGGTGATGTAAGTAGTATTTCGCCTGGTCATTATGGATGTTCTGCATGATAATAATTTACATGTAACACAAAAGATCAGTTGCAGTATAGATGTGGTATGTGTAGATACGGCTTTTAGCATGGAACAAATACATTGCGTTTCTTCTGATTCTGTGCAACGACGAACGGGGTTGAAAAAGACGTATGCAGATAGTCAAATGGTTCTACTGCTACAGGAAAGAGACATTAAACATGCACAAGTTTCTGATCGTTTGATTGAATATATAACATTTTCTAAGTTTCATTCACCGCATGACTTCACCACAGCCATCAAGGCAAGTACCAATTTATCCAAGTTGAAGAGACAACTACAAAAATAAATATAGGGGGAAATTTCTAAACCACGATTCTTATACCGATCAACTACCCAGATAGTCTTTATGAGTCTGGAGTAGAGAGAAGCATTGATTTCTAGTTGCCTAAATAATATCATTATATTCCTTGAAGTGTGTTGTAAATACATATCTCCCTTTACCGAGTAAAATCAGTAATGTAGAAACTCGTTATCCTAAATGATGATGTCCGTTTACTGAGTACTATCGGCAATGTAGAAGACTGTATTTTGGCGACGAAGCTGTGATTGGTGTACTTTCTCTTCTACAATGTAGTGATAAAAGATCCTTAACATAGAATAAGAACAACGCGACCTACTTAGTTGCATTCATTATTTATTTATTTCTTCTTTTTGTGGGCGTACTCTTCCGCATCGCGTCCTCTGCTATTTAATCTGTAGCGCGCGTTTTTCCTGTTATTCCACGTCTTCTCCTTCGATTCCACATCCATAGTCCTCATCATCACCATTTGCATCTTCACCATCCAAATCAAAAGCACCACCATCAACGACAGCAGTATTGACCTCCCGTTAACAAAATCAACTTCGGAAGCATGTACTGTATTAATGTTGTCGAATACCACACGATTCGAACTTCCATGCATTTAAACAGGTACAAACTCCATTTTTTCGGTTACAGTCTCTGGTCTTCAGCTCATATACGACCAAATATTCCTGATACAGCTGTTGTTCATGAAAGACTTGTTGTTACATGTAACGATGGACTAGATTATAACATAATGATTTATGCTTAAGAACATGGTCAAAAGTCATCACCTTGCATAATTTGAAACAAATTAATGTTTTCTCACAAGATATGTCCGGTTCGTATAGGGAATGGCTATTTTCGTGGTTCTTGATGAGTAGGAGGTACAGAGGGGCCAGTAAATATGAAAAGTATCCATTCAAACATGGATCCTCGGTTGTATGAGGCACGGTATATTCTGTGGATCTTAACGATGTTTCGATGGAGGGCGGGCATGATATCAAAACGTATTAGAATATCACAACCGAAACGGGCGCAGAGTTGTGAAAAAACTATTGTCCATGTTAAACCATAAATTCATCCATTACTGTTGAAGCGGTTGAATAAATATGATGATGGGCGTGTTGATAGGTGATGACAATGAGAAACATGGCAAGAATAGGGATATGGATGTTTGTTATTGCTGGAGATGTCGATCATGATATTTCTTAGTTGTGAGCTTGCCGATTATAATGACAGTGACACTGGACAGGTTTGTTGTTGATAAGCATGATACTGGGTCTGCATATTTTTATTTGTGATGATGATGGCAATGAAAATTTGGATGACGATGAGCCTAACAATGAGGATGAATATGTGGATAAGATACATGATGAAGTTTTAGTCTGGGTATCTCTCTTCCTGGTGATTATGACAATGAGGATGCGGCTGCGGATATTTTCTCAGAAACAAAATGGGAAACAGGATGAAGTTCTCTCTTCATTATTAGAATAACGATGGGGATTTGGCTGGGGATCTTTCCCCATAATTAATATGGAGTACAACAGGAAGATGAGAATCACCATGTATGTGACCAGGAGGATGAGGCTCATTATCCATCCAGGTCATCAAAACGGGGAACAGAAGAAGGATGAGAATAACCATGAGTGTGACGATGAGGATGCGTCGGAAGATATTTCCCGTGATAAAATTGGGAACAGGGGTAGGATTAGAATCACCATGAGTTTGACAATGATGATACGGCTGAGAATCCCCCTCCAATTTAATATGGAGAACGAGAGGAGGATGGCAATCAACACGAGTGTGACGACATGGAATCATGCTTATCAGGAGTATATTGCAAACTTTCAGAGTTATGAGAATTGGTGACGTTCATTCCGCTACGAAAAGTGATCGGGAAGATTCTTTTCACAACGGGAATTATAACAATCGTGTTCGATTATGCAACATCATGTTGTATAATCGAACCTGAATGAATGGCGATAATATCATGATGATATTAGCGCCGTAAAGTCAGTCACTGTAAGGATAGTCATTCGATGGACTAGTCAATAGTAAAGCACCATTTATTATGGACTAAATGTACACTTTTTCAATGAACCATTTTTTTTATACTACAATGATATTACTCAATCGTATTAAAAAATATTATTTGTTTTCTTATTGTTCAATTTTCGTAACAATGTCATAGCGAACATTAACATCTCGGAAAAATAAATATGCAATTACAGTTCATGCTATAATTTTCAAACTTCTGAACTCACCACTTCCAAAAGATACTGTAACTATACGATCCATTGAACATTACTTTCAAACATGAATATTTTTCAACGTGATGTATATACATTCTCAACCTTTTTTCTCGGTTCTGGAATATTTTCCACTTATATATTATGCACTACCTTTCATCATTTCAATTATTTTTATAATTTCCATCATCGATGATCTAGATTCCAATTTATGTCTTGCAGTACCTGATTTCAGTCGAATTGCCGACGGTCCAAACATAACTTCTTCTCTCTTCACCACTACTTCGCTTTACGAACTATCATCGTCACTGAATAACCAAAAAAATCCACCACCAACGGAGTGCCAGTCGCCTTCGTCAAATATATCATCCCCACATCCAGTCTGTTGTCATAGTAAACATCATGCAAGACTTGGGGAACAACCATGTTTATGATGTTCCCGCTTGTCGTTTCCACTGGACGTAAAAGTTCTATACATCTTCTGCCCTCTACATAACCATTCCGCCATTACACTTTTTATTTTGGTATGTCCAGCCTGCTACGCCCACGATTATTTTCTGCGGTTATATCCTCGTTCATCCCGTAATTTATTAAAATATTTTCCTTGTTTTTGCTTCTGAAAACAATATTATTTCTATTTCATAGCTGTGGATAAACGAATTGTTGAAATTTCGGCTGTTTCTCTCGTACCTTCCCACTCTCACGCGGATTCTCTGAGCAGCAATGTTTAATAAACGGAATTGATTAACTGTCAGCAATAATATAAATCATGGCAGTGCAATTTTTCATGCACATATTTCCAGATCCGTGTTGTGGCCTGTATCACCGACGCGTTACATCTCGGAACCAGAGTTAAACATAAAAGTTTTAAATTCAATTTTAGTTCTTACATTCGGTTTTTAAAAGGTAACACCAAAAAAAACTTTCATTTCTAGGATCTACCTACATTATATGTATGTAGATACTAGCAATGAAATTTATTTTAAGAACAACCTTCGCAAAAACACGACCCTCAAAATTTACAGAGATTTATTTTGATTTTTCCGTACACTTATTGACTAGATTCAGTTCTGTACTACAACAATTATTATTTTTGAATCTCTGGAAATTTTTCCCAACTTTTGACTTGAAAAATATAGAGGGATTGGGTGGAATCGAGAGGACAAAACGGGTGATGCCACGTTTCTTAGTAGAGTTGGGTTTTTTATTAACATAGACTTAAGTTAAGACTTTTAGACGAATATTAAGTACGAATAATTTGACTCTTCGTCGCATCTCGTCTCATGTCAATTAACGACAGCAGTAAAATACAGTAACTAATTAAATCCATCGTAATACGATAAAGAGGCGTCTTACTTGTCTAATTTCACGTACATGTCTTGCAGTCTACTTAGACCAAGTTACGTGTTGACCTAGTGTGACCATAGAACTGTCAGTTGACAGGTGTATCTTTACATTGGTATGCTCAATCTCTATACTACTTCTCGGCTTCTTTTAAAATAACGTATACAAAATACCTTCACTCATCGGAATTACTCATTTCACTTACTCATCCTACTTTTGACAAACCTTGGTAAATTTTTCATTGCAACAAAATGCTGCGAGTTATTGACGACTTTTTGAATAATCATACTAAAGCACGTGGTCAATTAGCGTTAATTTTGATACGCTAAATAAGCATTGAGATCCTCACCCAATCTAACATACGTTCTCAATTCGAACCACTTGACATTTTATCATATGTTCATTATCAAAACATTACGCCATAAATGTACTAGACCTTATGATCATCAATTCTGCTCATTTATTAATCTGTCATTATTAATTTCATTAATAACATCGTCAAAACATTTAAATATTAATTAAATTATTTTATGTTCACCATTAACACCATCAATACCTTTAAGAATTAATTAAAGTATTATGTTCACCAATAACACCATCAATACCATTAATTATTATTTAAAGTATTAACGTATTTCGTTTAACAATAACATCATAAATACGATTAAGTATTAATAAAATAATGAAGTATTATGTTACCCAATAAAATCATCAATATTATTAAGTATTAATTAAATAATTAAATTATTAAGATCACCAATAAGATCATCAATACCCAAACTACCGCTCACCCCGAAATGTTTTCAACTCACTGTGCATATCGCAATTATTGTTTAATTTCACCAACTTCATCAAGCTGAAAGACAACCTAATGAAGAGGCTGAAGCTACGCGATGCGAGTGCCTTAATAAGTAAGTAGGTCCGTTGATCATGCGTTGAGATGTGTTCAATGCAAATCTTACCTTCCATTACCGTCTCTCTCAAATAGTGGTATCCTAACCATATAATATGGTTAAGATACCTCTATAGAACATGATGTTCTTAGATGTGAGGAGTCTACCCTCAACTTTAGAGAGCACGAGGCAAGCAGTATTATCCTCATTAATCATTGTAGGTTTCAATTACTTCTCACTTAAGTCATTCATCAAAACTCTGAACCAAGCTATTATCCTTGTGGCCTAGTTGGCGGCTACGTACTCTGACTCAACCATATTCTGGGTGATGATCGTTTACTTTTTGGAACTCCGGTCTACCAAGTGTTCGCGAACTTAAGTCAAAATTCCAGATGCAGATCTGTGAGTAAGTAGATCATCAGCTCACGACGCGTCCACAAATACGTGCAGGCGTGCAATTTTCAATTTTTTTCGTAGAATAACCCGTATAAAATCGTTCCCTTCACGAATCGTAACACACCTTTCAAAGAATACCAATGTTGGATGTGAAGATTTGACACAAATAGACCCAATGCGGCGACAGCGTGCGAAATTTCGGGTCGTGTGCGCACCCCAAGATAAATCAAACATCCAACTAATTCACGGTACGTGAAATCATTCCATTTCTAATTGTCTGGAGTAAATTCCAAGTTACGTGCGACTTACTCTTGCGACCATAGTACTGAATTTTTCTATACATCTGTCATCCTAAACCGGTCCAATAAATTTTCGACATAAGAATTTTCCTTAATGTAAATCCCTTCTGGACTATAGATGATGTATATACCGAAAAACTATTTCATGGTTCCGAGCTTTTTTCATTTTAAACCTCGGATTTAATTCTGATTTCGCTTTCAAAAGCGTCTCCTTCCATCTTGACATAAAGAGGATGTAAGCAGCATATATCATTACCACAAGTTCTAATTTATCACCTGCGTAACCCGTTTAAAGGCAAAGATCTACGTCGCTAGTTTGCATTCCACAATTGGTTTTTAGAAATTCATCTAGTGTCTTAGTCCACATGCGCGACGCCTGTTTGATAACATAAAGCGCACTTACTAAACAGAAGCGACTCACCGCTTGGTACGAAATATTCAAATCCAGGTCGAGGCTTTAAATAAATTATATCATCAAGTACGACATTCAAGAATACCGCACTAATATCCATCTGGTGGATCGTTAAGCTCAACTTTACAGCGAGCGATAATTAGGTTCTAAGTGTTCACATGCGTAACACAGCGGATCGGTCAGATGATATTCGACACCGTGAATCAGCATATATCCTTTTACGAAACACTGTGCCTTAAACCTAGTCACGTTACCGTCACGATATTTTCGTTTTTAAAGACTCATCTAGTATCGATCTGTTTCCTGTCGGTGGGGGTGTTGAACAATTTATAGACGCTCAGATTTTTCACGGATTCCATTTCATCTTTAAACTTCTTCTTCCATTTGTTGATATGGGCATAATACATGACTTAATCATACATCATGGACGTTCATACCTTTTGTGTAAATTCCCCAGATAGAATACCCGCTTACTTCATCGTTATGTCTCTCACTTGTTCGGTGTGTAGTTCATGGGCACCTGTTACTAGATTATTTATTGCGTTGAATGCTTCCCTGTTTGCATCCTTAGCTTTTAAAATCGTTCTTTCGATTGTCTTCAATTTACTCCTTTACCGCCTTGGTCGTCCTCGCGTTTTATTTGATGGTAGCATCGATGAGGATTGGTGAATACGTGCCACCATCTATTTTATTGTCCATCAAATTCTTACTTATATTAGTTAGTTCGCTTCTTTTTGTGATAATGGAGTCAATCAGAGCTTCAGTATCTTTATTACTGTCAGGTTTGCTGATGTTGTCATTCTTAGAAGTTTCGCAATATTGAGGTATCATTTGCATATGTGGCATCATTTTGATGGTTATAGTTTAAAGAATTAACACCTCATGATTTATTCCCTGGTTTGTATTGTTGTCCGAATAATTGCCACTGCCAATGTTTGCGTCATGATCAGAGTTTCTGATTTCATCATTTTTATTGTTATTATCCCTACCATTCTCCTCGATGATTTTGTTACTTCTGGGTTGTGACATGACTTTTCCTGTATCATGTATTAGATCTGGCTTTGACTTCGGTAGCTTTTGTGGAGATGTCGTTGGCTTTTTCCTGTGTTTTACTCCTTTAGATGAGTTTGGTCAGCCTCCTTGCGGTGCACATGTGTTTGTATGTGCATTATGGCTGACTGCATTAATGTTGATTGTGCAAACTTCCATCATTACAAGTTTCTCGTCTTCATCCTAGATAAAAGTTACGTCTCTTACCTGCAATGCACTTCTCGTAAAATTAACAGTAAACGTTGTAACATAAAAAGCATTAAAATAATCCTACTAACATCCCCTTCTCTGCCGTTACGTCAAGTTTAGTGCGGTTTGAGAGCGGTATGTAGATCAAGGACGTACAGACAAATGGTATAAAGATTTTTATGTCACCCTGCTTGCGATAAAAGAAACGATGGTAATAAGTTTCCTTGTTTTTAAATGTAGCTGTCGTCCAGCGGTTTCTAAACATTTTTGATAAAGTATAGTGTAGACTCACCACCCTTTCGGAAGTATCGCATCGATAAGCCTTGTGTGCGACATTTCTGTCAAAGTCCCATTCGTGCTTTCGTCAACGTGTATCTAATATACACATGTGGAGCACCTACGGTAAGCAAATGTGTGACTTTTCACTTGAAGTGTGAGTTTTTTACTATAGGAGGACGTGATTGAGGTTTCTTGAACCATATTCTGTTGTGATCCAATACGAGTATACGCATAATCAGTATTAAACTCAATGGTGAGGAATGTCTCTTCTGCCAATTGTGGTGCAATTCGTTCTTGCCACGTGGATTTTTCAGTGAATTTTGTCATGTATTTTATTTTGTGTAGGACCACATTTTAGGGTGGCCTCTCACAAACTCCATGTTTATTTCAGACATTGTTGCCCATTACAGTGTATCGGTGGCTCCTGCTCCACTACCTTGTCAGTATGGACCCACTCCAGCCGTTCGCCATCTTGTGCAGTCCACTTTAGAGGTTTTTCGTGTGTTCCTTTCTTCCTTTTTAAATAAATACAAGCAGCTTAGAGTCTACTCCTAACCATGAAACTTCCGTATTGTCGACCATAACGAAACCATTTCGGCTACTCCAGGACCTCAGCGACTATTGCGAGTGTCCTTACAATTGTATTTATTGGTCCGACTAACCCTTCTTCGTATTCTCATCCACCGACTTCCAAGCGTCCTAACTTGATTGATCTTGAAGATCAATGCACACCGTCACCATTTCGTACTCCGCCGACCGTCTTCGTTGAAAAGCAACTGAAACGAATCCATTAATACAGCGGGACGCCACCTAACACCTACTATTTCCCTATAGTGCAGTGCACTGCCAACAAACGCTACTGTGGAAAGAGGACTCAAACACATATAGTGTTTATCCCTCTCAACGGTCTTTCCTGGAAGTGCATTGCATACATCTGTCCCCTGGTTTGTGCGAATAGGCTGTGCTTCATAGCCTATATTACGCCTAAAGTAGGCATACCTCTCGACTCTTTCGAGAGTCTGTTATTTAACTTCCATCAAGAATGTAACTAATAACCTGGTTCAATTGTCGATGTATGTCACAAAATACAGCTCTTTGTTCACATCTCCGAAACCCCGGTGGGGCAGAAAACGGACAAAAAACGTCCAAATAGATATATTCACCTGCTCTTTATGTGCGTGATTCGCTTCTTTTCTGATGTTTACATTATCTTTCGCATGTGTTCCCGGCTTCCATGCCTTCTTACTGAGACATTCGTGTCTCATGTGTCCTCTATTTCGGCACAAGTGACACCGATACTTAATCTTAGTCTTTTGAGGGATTCTTGATTCTTGATTCCCTCTTGTCATTCTTTCTCTCTACTATGGATAGTGCGGCAGATGTAATTCCAGGTTTTTCTTTGTAACACTAGCAGGGTTGTTGGATCACCTCCGTCTTCACGGCCAGCTCCTGGATCTTGGACACCGTCTGGTGATAAGAGTCTTTTTCAAATGAAATGTTGATCATACCAACTATCGTCTCGTAGACGGTAAGTGAAGATGGGTTATAATTCCCCAAATGTGCGTGTCAGGGACACTATATTCCATTCATACAAGGATTTTCATAAGATGTTGCGCACGTCCCTGATACGCCACTATGATCTCAATTGGTTTCATTTTGATGTTAATGAGTTGTTGATGTACCTTCCTAGGGGTCTATTAATGATGATATTGGCATTGTTCAACCAATGCCTTCCATAATCCCCCATCTCCCTCAGATTTCTCGGTCCCCTCCAGAGATTGTACTGACTCTGGACCGAGACACCGTGTTACCTAACTGTGTACCAATTATTTTCTTTCTTTCTCCTTCTTCCTTATTCTGCAATCTAATATCCTTACATTTGTTCTAGGGATAGTGCAAGTTTTTTCTGCAGACCTTGCTGTGATGTCCCTAGAGTTTTGGTCTCTAGAGAAGTGGGGGAGGTGAGCCTTTTTCTCTGCCATTTATTGATAGAAATTTGAGCCCCACGTGCTAAAATGGTCACCTAACTAGTAGCTTTGCAGGTCGTGTAGGCAGGACTATTTAACAGTCCTGCCTACGCGACAAGTTGTCTGTATGGGATTTACTTGTTTTTTATTAGAGCCGTTACAGCTTCATAAAAGAGTCAAACCAGACTATTAATCAGTTGAAAAGTATAAAGGGATTGGGTGGAATCGAGAGGTAAAAATGGGTGATGTCACGTCTATCACTCAGCACTGTGTTTTCAATAACATAGACTTAAGTTCAGACTGTTACATACACATTAAATACGACTCATTTGACTTTTCGTCGCATCTCGTCTCATGCCAATTAAAGACAACGGTCAAATACAGTAAAATAATTAAAACCACTCAAAAACAAGGAAGAGGAGTCTTACTTGACTAATTTAACGTACATGTCTTGCAGTTTATTTTGGCGAAGTTACGTGCTAATCTAGTGTGTCTATAGCACTGTCATTCGACTGCAAACCAAAGTTAGTGTGATCATAGCACTGTCATTTGACAAGTGTCTCTTTGAATTGTCATGCTTAATCTCAATATTTTGGTTTGGTGTTTCGTGGAGGAAGGTTATGAAATTTAATGTTTTTAAAGTTCCATTATTTTTTAAAAAATAATGAAATTCTATAATTTTTTAAAATTCTATAATCTTGTAAATACACTTGTCATTGATTGACATTTTAGTGTATTTAGAAAATTAGATTGTTATCAAACTGTACTGTAATACAATTAATTTCAGAGTAACTTGAGAGTAACTGGACCGTCGTCGTGTGATGCCACAAAAGTGTAGCAAAATGTGTATATATAACGCACTAGAGAGAAGGTTGAATACTTTGTTTTACTAAAGACACAACAATTCAAGGTAAAATTGCATCCTAAATTTCCATATTTTATCTGATTTAACGTCTGGGACTCTACTCTACATCACATGATATAATGAAATCAAAAATGGATTAGGTATTAGGGCAACAATGCTGCTTCAGATGATTACGCAGGTACCAATTAGGCGAGAAATTCAGATAATGGATGCACAGTTTCTATCAAAAAGTGGTGGTGGAGACGCTCCACCGCTACTTTCATTATGATAGTAAATCCCAGGATATTGCTACAAGGGCAGTAAACAAATTTGCCGAAATTACGGAGAAAGGAACCGAAGCCGAAATTGATGATGCTACCGAGAAGGAAATCGAGGATCAGATGTTGCAAAAAAGTTATCTAATTAGTTGTATTGCTACAGAGACTGTGTAATATCGAAAATCAATCGATAAATCCGAAGATAAGCGCACACTATGAATAGCATTGATCGAGCAAAGCCAGTCCAAGCAAAAGCACACATATAGACAAGTATATCAAGAAATATGCAACATCAAAATTAAATCATCGGAGGCTGGTGTCATATCAAGGACAGGTCCAGCAACTTACGAAGGGATTGGCCGGGACAGCGTACAATGTCTCTGATACACAAAGGTTGGAATTTTAACTAATGGATTATTGGATGTCTACAGAACGAGTGTTTGAATGATAAACCTATCATTCGAGGAATTTCCATACAATATGCTAGTGTAAAAGCTCCAGGAATTGCCCCGAGAAGATGTATGAGATCCCATCCCACTGTTAAATAGACAACGTAATACAGGTATTACATCAGCCGGGATTTCGAAGGTATAAAGAAAACATGGAGGCAGTGGCAAAGAGGGTAATTCAAGAAGTGAATTCAAAGAATATTGCTACTGGTGTCAGAAAATAGGACATATGAATCATGAAGGGATGAGAAAAAAAGAAGGCAGGCCGGAAATTAAAATATAATACAAACATCGTCCAAGAAATTGATTCACAATTTGTATTTTTCGCCAAAGACATCATTATTAACAAAAACAATTCGAAAGGAGATGAGCCCTGGATCATCGATTAAGGAGCATCCCACCACTAAACTGGTAATGAGCATCACATTCATTATTACCACAAGCTATCGTCTGGAATAGTAACGTCGGCAGGTTTTGAGAAGCTTGATGTCATAGAAAAAGGTCAACATTCAGCATACGGAGATGTGAAACTTGTTTCCAAATTAATTATGAACCTTCTATCAGTAGGTTAATTGACGAATGACACTGACATTAGCCTACAATTTAAAGGCAGAAACTGTAAGACATCAGGTAATAAAACAGTGATTACAAGAGCGATAAAGGGAAAAGCAATCTGTATAGAAAAAGAGATAACGGCCAAGAAAAGTTCTGAGTGTGGCAAACGCAAAGAGTTTAGAGTGGGAACCGCCCAGAGAAATTTCTAATGAATCTACTTCGGAAAGCAAAGACAAATGTAGATGAAAACGTAACATTAAATGAAATTAACTATTGGCACCATAGTCTAGGACACTTTTCAGCAAGTGGGCTGAGATATCTCGCCAGACTGGGATTGCTTCCAATTGCAAATAAGCCATTTCAGAAATCACTCAACTGTGTGAGATGCGCACAGAGGAAATCGCATGCAAGAAATTACAAGAAACTCCCCCATATATTCAAAGTGAGGTTACAGCTGGCATGAGAACTCGTCTCTTCTGACAATTGCGGGCCATTTTCAGTTACGGACGTCAACGAGGAATTGTAGTTCCAGAACTATATTTAAGAATACAATCGAATGACAGGAACATTCATAATGAGAGTTAAATCTCAGACAATGAAAAAGATTGATGAATATATCTCATTTATGCGCAATCGTGGTTACAAGGTACAAATGCTTCGTATCGACCAGGGATCCTAGAATAGTTCAAGCAAGATAAAATATTATATTGAAGAAAATTGTATCACACATGTTCTGACAGGACGGGCTGCCCATTTGCAGATGCATGTGGTGGAGTCCATGAATCGGACCATAACAGTGATCAAGAACCATGATAATCGATGAAGGATAGAAATCCTGGTGGGGTCACGCAGTTCTATAAGCTACGACTATACTAAAGAGATGAAAACATCTACCTTTGAGAATAAGGAGACATCGTACCAACTCTTCTATCACATGGATGCCGACTTAAAAATGTTTGAGCCATTCGGCTGCACGACATTGATTTATATACCACTGCAGAATCTCTCTGAGCTGGATGTGACGTCAGAGAACGGTACATTGGTGGGCATCTAGGAGGATTAGATGTACTACAAGGTTTATTTTCATACGACTAGAAACATAGTGAATGCAAGAGATGTATACTTCATCGAAAAGGGTAGTACGAAACTATTCGTTGATGAGTCGACCATGGTAAATATGGACAAGAATATTGATCTTTCAGAAACCAAATTTTTCAACTTGAAACACTTTTTCAATTGGAGGCCATCCATGAAAACCGCAGCAAATGAAGTCAAAACAGAAATCATTGAAACAAGGCATCGAGACACTTATGCCTATGCCAGATGGTGTCTTGAGAAAATATAGGGTTACTGGCAATGTGGGTCATGAAATGAACTATTTTTCATCAACGAAACCGCCGGTGTAGTTTATAACATCGTTGTTCATTTTGTGATGTTATCGGCGATAAAATAGCGAATGATGAAGCGGGTAACTTAGAAAATTATGTCGACCTTCATAATGAGAAAGATGTCACCAATGACAAGATTGATGGTAATATAGGAAGTGTAATAGATTATAAGAATAATTGGACAAATCAGGAAATTGATATTGATAACCTTGCAAATAGAATTGGTAAGATTGGGAACAATGTAGATCACAGACCTGCCAGTGGTTCAGTTGTGATTCAAGAAGCTCAATAGTCAAAAAGATACTTGGAATACCAAAGGGATCAAAGAATAAGGTGAAATTAGTTAATACAGTTATAAATAAATCGACCCACACGCCAAATGTAGTATCCATAAATGTAACCATGGTTGTGCCAGACTATCATTATAATTATTCTATAGGGATTGAACGGGTGTTAGTATATAGTGTGGATTAGATGAGACGATGAAAGAAGCAGAACTAATTCGAAACCAATCAACAAGTCAGGTAGCAACTCCTTAGACATACGCTGAATCAATGTCAACTATACATTCCAATGAATGGAAGATGGTGTGTGAAGATGAGATGCGGCCAGTAAAGAATCTGGATGGAACCAGCTGGTGGCCTCACTCACCAATAGAAAGCACATTGGCACAAAGTGGATATTCAAAGTCGAGGGAGACGAAGTTGGTAATTTTTCCAAGTTTTTGGCTAGATGGGTAGTTAAAGGGTACACGCAAACGTTTGGCGTAGATTTTTGTCTTACGCACGCATCCATATCACCAATGTCAACTTGAAGAGCGATTTTGTTGTTGGCTGCAAAATTGAATCTCGAAATTGTCGAAGACTAATTGAACCCAAGGATTCCTCTCCCCTCCTTTTAGTGAACTTGGTCTGGTTGTTCTTGTTTGATTTCTTTTCTTGAAGTTCGGTATAACAATGAACTCTTCCGTTAATTTATTTACAATTCTTCCCTACGTTCCTTCAGAACGTGTGTACAGAAATTGATGAATTTCGTACTGTTTAGAGAACTTCTTTTCCGGTCCTGGGATCGCGATCGGGTCACTAACCATCGCGTAGTACGCTGAAAGGTTTCTGAAATGTATCACGACTAGGGTTACGTCTAGCATGTTCTGTTGACGTACTTTCAGAAGGATGTTTTTTCTAATGCAATCGGCCCGTGGTTTGGTCTTGCTTTATAAAATGTCTATCTTCTTTTACTTTTTACTTCCTCCCTCTCCTCGGATCTCTTTAAGTAGGTCATCGACTTCAAGCTCCCAACGTTTTTCTCGCAATCCGTGTAGATATAGTTTCTACTCTAGCAATTTCTACAAGTCGAATTATCGCGACACGTGTAGATAAAGTTTCTACTCTAGCAAATGATATTATTTGAATGTGAATCTAATATGAAAGAAGATACACCTGTCTGAAGATTTGTATTAATTTTACTGTAATGTTCAGTACTGTACCAAGGTAGGCCGTCCGTTCTGTGTCATGTGTCTTTAGAATAATGTGTCATTTACAGTTGTACTGTACTTGTCAATTCCTAGACGTTTTCGTTACCGTCTCTTTCTTGGTTACCTTTATTGCCCTCCTTCTTCTATTTTAGGTGACACACAAATTGCCATTATTAAATCGACCCTTCAACATCTTAGGTGTATTCATTAAATGGTGTGCACATCCCAAAGCCTCGATGTTAACGTGGTTGGTGTCCATCAGCAAGAAAAGCGGGTTTTTTTGTCCAAGTACAGCATTAGTCAATGTATCCGCTGGGGTACTATGTCCAGGCCCCCAATTCAAACGTGCAAGATCGCTATTTGCGTACTACTCTTCCACTGCATATATATATAGGAATGTAGAGGCGTTTCTCCGTGGTGCCACTATCTTTTGCAACCACATCGAACAATGTCTTGGAATCAACGTATATATAAATTTCCAACTTCCGACCGAGTAATTCAGCAACCATGTTACGGAGTACATATGCAACACCAAATACCAAGACCAAGGCGTGTATTTCCGCAGCGAGGACTGATCTTGTCACTCGTTCACACCTGTTAATATTATAATGTATGATGTTAGCTGATCCACGTTTGTCGACGGAAAAGATCAGGTAAACCAATTGGCTCAAATATCCCTTGTCGTTTCCAAACGCGGCGTCGTTGATTATGACCATTCTTGCTGAATTCATATCCAAACGGCAGAATTTCATCCCTTTTCCTGTAGTATCTTTCAATCTGTCAACAAATTTCGTGAATTGAGTCATGTCCTGTGGTGTCGTTGCGTCTTTCCCTGTTGCTAGAAGCTGTATAGATGCGCAAACATCTGGGCGAACACATACGATGATCTTTTGTGCAAGAGAACGATGGCTGACAAAGTCTGACTGTGATGTCGGATTGCTAAGGCGGAGGATTTTCCATTTCTGAGTGATGGTAATGATATTTGTAGGTTGCTAAGTGATGTTTAATCCGTTGAAGATAAGTGGTTTATCTGTCAGGAAGCTGCGCGGTTTTCTTAGGAATTTTACTGATGATTTTTCTTCATCGTCCATGAATTGTTGAGTACCAAAAGATAGAGAGTCGTCTACCTGGGGAGCAACGATTCCGTCTAAACGTCCATTAATATGGCGAACAAGTAGGCATTGGTCACCCTTCACGAGTGTCATTCCTAATTCAACGAGATGATCTTCCAGGTAGGTGATATATCAGTGTAAACCCAATTCTGAAATACAGTATAAGGGTTTCATCATGCGTAGTACTGTGTCGTTTGGTAGCTGTAGCTCAACTGTTTCTTCGATGAAAACTGTTCTTTCTAATCTTAATGTCGATTGGACGTAGTAGTCTTGGGTAATATCCCATGTGAACACTTTCATGTGTGTGAAAGATGGTGCAAGTGCAAGTAGAAGTCTTTGGGAGAATTTACTGACTGTCGGTGCTTTAGTTGATGTCCTAGTGGAATCCTGATCATTATAATTTTGAACGATAAGTCGGCTCTTCTTACGCGTGCCTGATTCTGCTCTCTAGATCTCGTCGATAAATCTGGAACCAGATATTCTCATTCCGGGAGGTACACTGCTTCATGGGGTTGGTTCTAATGTGCCGTTGTTAATCAACCCTTCTAGTTCCGCTTGTATTGCCTTCTTGAAATCCATTCCATTTGGTACAGTTGTGTACATTGCTTTCGGTGGGTGTTGATATTTATCTGCTTTATCCAATATTTATGGTAGCATCGGTGTGACGCATGTGGAACGAAAGAGTCTTTCACGGAACGGACAAGCAGAACTGGATCATCATCCTTTTAGGCGTTTGATATGATGTGAAATTTTTTGGCTTGGACTGTGTGTAAGAAATATCAAAACTGTCATTTCGCCTAAAAAACTTCCGTAGCCCGGGAGAAGTGGGTTGGACTCTTATAATTATAGTCCGATTCTGCGATTATCTGCATAATTCTTTTTTTCTCTGGGTCCCTCTTGAGCCTCATTAGGAGAACTTCCTCTGGATATCTCTAAAATTAGGATGGAGTCTCTTCTCAGGTTCATCAGGAGTCGTCTCCGTAATTGGATAGGGGTCGTTTTCTCTTCATGTGGCTTGCCGTAATTAACATTTTTTCGTGGGGTTTCTTTCCATCTTCATTAGGAGCCGTCTCCAAAGATGGGAAGGGATCATTTTCTCTTTATGCAGACGCTTGCTGTAGTTAATGATTTTGCGTGGGGTTTCTTTCGAGCCTCATTAGGAAAACAAATCTCTAAAATTGGGAAGGGGTCATTTACTCTCCATACGGCTTTCCGTAATTGATGTCGTACGCGGAGTATCTTTCGAGCCTCGGTAGGAGTAAAATCAGAAGTTGGGATGGGTGATTCACATAAGGAGGTTAGCTAGTCGCCTCGTAGTAATTTAATATGGGAGAAGAAAAACCATCATCACGGTGGTAGTGCAGATCAAAAACGTCGCCATCCGTCGGAAAGTTTGGCCCGTTCTGTCGCCATGAGGAGTTCTCAGGCGCCTGGTTGAACACTAGACCAGGAAAGGTGACACCCTTTCCTTAGGACTTAAATTTGGGGGTAAAATGTACCACTCCGCTTCCCCAAAAGCATATATGGCAATATATAATAAAGGCGTACTTCTATAGGGAGAGCCACATCACATTAGGTCCAATCGGGGAGAAGGGTCTCTCCTCAGGACGGAATTCTTTAAAAACCATTTGCTACATTTATTACACACATTCTGAGTTGAAAAACGGGCTTCAGCCATTCTCTTTTGAATCTTGACGATTTAGGAAGTTGCACGCGCTTTGTCCCGTCACGCTCTACCTCCTCGTGGTTATCATGGATAAGTCTATTCAAAGACGAAACCAACGGAGAAAAACCAGACTAAAACCTTTATAACCAGAACATAAACCTTTATAACCAAAAAATAATCTACTTAACGAGAATAACAACCCACTTAACTAGAATTACAACCACTATACCAGAACATAACCCCCACACAAGCGAACAAGAAGACCGGTGGGGATGATAGTACCGTACTAATAAAATGAACAAATTTCCTTTTACTGTTGGCCCTACCGGTTTCAACCCGCGCACGAATTGCACTCAACTTAATTAACATAAATTTTCAGCGGTCCAACTACAGCGGTCTGAAATACGGGTGTCGAAGCTTGCAATGATAAGAGGGCTTTCCCTCAGTGAGCAAAATGAGGCACTAGTCCTATGCAGTCCTGAAAAATGGCAGTCACACCAACATAAAACCATTTTGCGGTCCTAAACAGAGTCCAATTATCGTAGCCCTGTTTGCTACTTTGATTACAGTGCTGCCTTGTAAAAGCGGTAACCTAAAACCAGAACATAACCTGCGTGCTGTCCGTTAGGCGATCACGTTCCATTAGAGCTTGTGCGTATTATCTAGTACATCGAGAGGGGCATCTAGTCTCCCTAGATGTGCTGAATTATCTCACGTTATAGACTCTGCTAAGTGATGACCCACGCTTCGACATTGGCGAGCCGACCTCCCAGAGGAGGCAGATAGATGCAACCCCTATTTTGCCTGATCGACTCTATTTAATATGTTTGGTAGGGGGTTGTAACATGTAGTGATTATTACGGCCCCCGTCCTGTGGTTTAGAGAGTCCCTATCTCTCAAGAAGCGATGGAACATTACCAAACACTAATCATGGTGTGCATCATTAGCGATCGGGTTAAGCCGAGGTGAAGTCTGAGGTGACATTTACAATTTTACGATGCGTCTTGGTGAAATGTGGCTATCGACGTGTAAGGCCTAATTAACGCGGCCTGGTAGTAGCCCTTCCTAGGGCTACGGTCCAGTAGAGTATGGAGCTGTGGCCATCTACCATAGTTCGAGT
>JAULBU010103741.1:0-26274 GCA_032358235.1 Odonthalia washingtoniensis
TGATTTTTTGCTTAAACAGGCTACAGCATCTTCATAGTATTAACAACTTTTCCATCTAACATTCATACTAATATTTCCAACCAATTTTCATATATCTAATACATGAACCGTTATATCAGCACCACTTTCAATAATAATATCATCTAAATTATCAACTGAATATAATCTAGACTTACTTAATGTTTCTCTATTTTTCTTTTAATTTGAATCACGTATATCATAAATTACTATATCAGTTTCCTCTGTTGGTATTAATATATTGTGATTATTTTCATGTTTTTAAACATGTGGGTGTTGAATGAGTATGAAATTTATTTACTATATTTGATCATACATTACAATATGCTAATAAATTGATCTTGTTATTATTTTACCAATTTTATTTTCTTTGTGTTTTTTAATCCTGTCCATCCTTTCATACCATCAAATTTATCGAGTATGTTTATATATCATATATTTGTAGCTGTTTTTTATATACATGACATGGAAGCATTTTTTTGCATTGAGGGGCTGCGCAAAACGGTGCCTCTACCGCCATTCATTTGTGTTTTTTACATCTGGGTTAAAGTTGCAGTAACTGGAAATAATTTCCATAATTTTATCCTCATACCCTGTGACACGGGTCAGAAATTTGGCCCAGAAAATGTTTGGCATGAAATTACTGTCAGTATCACATCGTTTTTCCTGCCCTAACAACGATTAATTTATTTGGTTTTGTACAGCGGTCAGATAGACACATGTACAGCGACAGATGTTCCGCTGTTTTTTTACGTTTTTAGATAACAAATATCACAACTGGGAAATTTCCTGTAAGGCTTGAAGTCATGAAATGTAGACATATAGACACGTACACCAATAAACATCTCTCAGTTCTACAAAATACAACGTTTACTGTATACCTTGAATGTTACAATTATTCTTTTGTCCACCTATACCGTTTTTTGTTCCACTATTTTGGAATCACATGGACGACGGTTGATTCTTTTCATTTCGTCTTTAAGAAATGAAATGACATTGATTTTCAATACAGACATAACACAAACATGTCCCGATCACAATTTTAATTTCAAGATCTTCAATTTCATTCAGGACAATGAATACATCTTGGAATTTCAACCATAGCAACTACAGTTCCAGATCAAAGACATGTAACGACCTTGAGACACATGTATGTCTCACAAAACCACAACGAGTATTACTTTGGAGAGTTTAATGGCTGGACAGATGGATGGGATATATCAATCAGGAATCTGACACTAATTATACTAACAGAAGTTGGTGGCCATGGAAACTCTCTTACCTTAAATCGCGCAACATGTGCGTATGACATATTTAATAGTGGTAACGAGCCTGACTTGGTGAAAAAGAAGGAATGGTACGTGAAATGATGACATAATGGCAGAATTTGAGATCATAGATCGTAACAAAAACATTGACTCAATAAAAAGAATATATGTCAATACTATCATGGAAATAAACAGTAATTGTGGAGTGCAACTAAAGAATCGTTTTTTGGTCTCACTCTATTCGATATGTAACCGATTTCCTTAAATATTTCACCATTTTCTGTCTTTCAATTTCGTCAATTCGTCTAACAAATCTGATTTATTGTCATCATTTCAGAAGGATGGGTTTGAGCAAAGAATCACGATTTGCCTTCTGGAAAGCAGACAATATGGTATGTTATAAATGAAATACAACTTCCGAAACTCCAACTATCGTCGGCAAACATTCATCAATTGTACCCATGTAGACAAAATCAATCACAATTTCTGACGAACCAAACAAATGCAAGACTCGGAACTTCGGTTGCAAAATCTATGAAGCTGTTTATAAAATCAAATCAAGTACAGATCTAACAGTTATGTGGAAAATGGAATGCAGCGACGGAGAACAATCATTGGCAAATCTCCTCGAACTATATAGTGACAAGTTCAAAACAATTTTAAAACGGTCCGCAAAATCGTTCTACCCACTTTATCTAAACCTTCTCAACTTCAGTGAAGGTCTCAGAAAAGAAAATGTAACACCGGGGCGTACATTACTGGCATACTTATCTGTAAAAGTAAAAATAGTAAATCATCATGTGGTACATCATGTGGCACATCATTTTCAAATGAACGCGATATTCATATGGATATGTTACACAAACGTATTGAGAAGTCAAAAAAGGAACTATCAACTGAAGCAATGATGGGAATTTCAATGTGTACTTCAGATGGTGTAGCATAAAATTGTCATCCAATACTGTCTTCATAGGTAGGTGATATACCGGAAGCAAAGAATTTGCTTTCAGTAAAACAAGTACTTAAAACAAATCTACCGTTCCATCTATGCCTCGTCTAGGCATCTGATATGTTCATCTGATATACTCTTCGCTTAACAGGCTAATATCAGTAAAATAGACAAAATTCATATTGAAATTGGATACTGTAGATCATAAAGAAGCAGGTTTGCCGACAGAATTTTCATCTATGAAATAAATGTCAATACATTCAAAGTACAAAGTTCTCAGAAAGAAAAAATGACAAGATACGGAAACAAATATAACATATTCCACTTCGAGCCGGTTCAAAACCTACACATTGCGGTGTCGAAATTTTGTGAGGAGTGTTTGTTTCGACCTCGTAGCTGTACTGAACGTACAAATACTGAAATGTCTGGGCATGGCTCTCTAAGACCTCTACCATCTATACGTAGAATTATATTACGTAAGTTATATACTTTCTTGTCTTCAGTCTAAAAACCATCTTTCGGTTACAAACTTCACGATGATTTTGAAAGAGGTGGTGGTTGTGGATTACTACAGGGTTTATTCAGACAAAAAGGAGTTTTAGGAGTGTTGAATGCTGCGAATTAGATGCATGTCGATCAATTGTCCCCATTTCTGGGAGGCAGATGTGTCAGAATATGTGGACATAGTTCATGAGCAGAAGTAACATCTTTTTTCTCAATATACGTAGACATGAAATCTCTCATATTTAGAAAAAATAGTCATCCAGCATGGACTTCTTCTGATGTACAGAGACTTTGCACAACAATCTTAACTTTCAAAATCGAAGCACTTTCAATATTTAGAGATTACAGTCCATCATCACTGGATAAAACAAAGTTTCATCTATTGGTTCATCTACAGTAGGCTATTGAAATGATTTAAGGAGTAAGATACATCGATGTAGGATTGTATGAATTAATTCATACAGAAAAAGATGCCTTTCGGTGGACGTCAAAACGGAAGTCTACCAGTGTTGGGGAGACTGCAAAAAGAATGGATCAACCGCGAAAAACATTTCCTGTCGTAAATCAAGCAGTAAAGCCAAATAAGATAGTATAATTTGTGTGGAAGGATGGCGCAGTATTGCTAACTCAAGATTCATTTTCAAGTACCAAGAAACTTCTTACAGCTTGTCAGTTTCGAGATTATTCTCTAAACAGGTTTGAAGTAACTATGGAAAATGAAAAGACTGGTCTGTGCAGGAGGCACAGTGCCAATGAGATTTGACAAATTACAAGTATGCTCCATCAACATTTCGAAATATCGGATTTATCAGTTACCGAGGTTGGTCAAATATCATTAGAGTTCCCAGCATCTGCGTTCATATAAGACTTCGAATCTCCTGGACTTTCAAATTGAAAAAAGCCTCGAAAAACTTTTTATGTCAATATATCACCCTTCTCGGTAATGTAGCTAGTTGTGGAAAATGATAGACTTTATTCCACCTCGCGTTTAATATTAGACACAATTATTGTAGAATGTGAAGTTGGTGAAGAAGTGGTCCCAGGGGGTGACATGATTATGTGGTTTTCCAAAGCTCAATAATTTATACGAATACCGAGAGAGATGGAACATCCTAATTTATCTTCAAACAAGCATGTGGTTAATGAATCTGCCTCTGGGAACAAGAAATGACTATCGAAGTTCTTCTTCGTACACTATTTGAATGTTTTTGAGAACACATCTTTAGTTCGAGATGAAATCAATAGGTTACTTGATTGTATAAGATTATGTTGGCATAGAACGAGAGAAGGATATGGTATGTCGATATGAGCAAAGTTGTATGGTCTATTACTGATTGACATTATTCGTGGAAAATACACATAGTACCTGAATACACCGCAAAAGATATTCTCGGAAGTCATGCTATTCGTCGGAAGCAATAGGAATCAATTCGTGGTCACGACAATGGATGGATTCCAAGTCTATTTTATGTTAATCGTTTCTATCGTGAAAAAGGAGTACAATACGGATAGAACTAATAGTGACATAATATCATATTATGTCCTACTTATTTTTCTCTTATACAGTCACTATTAAAATGTCATTGATGACATTATACTTACTTCACAGCAGCTATGTTTCTCATTTATGAAAATATCAAAGAAAATATAAAAAATCGAAGTGACAGTAGCCCGTGCTACCAATTTTACTTTGAAAGCTTCCAAAATTTGGAAAGAAAATTTGGAATGAAGATCAATTTTACTTCGACACTATTCCACTTTTGTCCGAAACGCATTGACAGAATACAAAGTTATTTCGAGAAATTACACATTAAGAACGAAGCCCGAATTGAAGTTGTGCAAAGCCCGTCGCAGTCTCTTCGGATTTTGGCTAGTTCAGAAAGTAGAATTGATCCTAATAGAACGTCGCTTAGGTTATATTAGTCCCAATATTGAGAAAATATTGAAGTCCGAAGTGATTTTGGCCAATGTTAACAATGTCGCTTCGGGAGTTTCCAAAATTCGGAGTGAGAAAATGAAAAATTTAGTCAATGTATCTTCGTATCACTCCACTGAAAACAATATTATTTCGCTTATATGCTGTCTAAATCGTCAAATAGTACAATTTGACTTCAAATTCAAAAGTGGAAGCAGCCCATGTCACCAATGTTACTTGGGTATTTAGGACCAACGTTCAGAATGAGAAACCCGAAGTGCACCGTAAGTACACCCCGAAGTAAGGCCAAGCGAATGCATAGTTCTCTGGGGCCCGAAGTGAACGAAGTTTCGAGGTTACCTCGACGCACTTCGCTTTTGAATTTGACAGACGATGATATATTTTAATCTGACATCCATCTTTGCCACAAGAGCGTACAGTTGGTATGTTGATGTACTTTTCGTTTTGGAAAAATTCCTCCTTTCCATGTCCCTCGCAATATCCACTGTCCTTGCTTCTTCAAACGGTATCTTATATTGTTTGGTAAAGATATCCGCATATTTTATGACACTGCTCATGAGGTCAATGAACTAAATTTCCTCCTTTCGCTTCGACGATGATATGTTTCGAGACCTGATGAGATTTATAACTTTCCACGGTGTCATGGTCGCCTTGTCAGTACGTTCTGCAGGAACGATACGAATACGATCTATTCCCCAATTTGCTTTGAAAGTTACCTTTCCACCAAGAATTTCGAGTGCGGGCAGGCGATGTCTCCCGTACACAATAACAAATGACTTATCGGAATTCAGTACAATTATATCTCTTTCCTGGCTGCATAATTGCGCCATACCAGTAGACTTCTCGCCAACATCTTCAGATTCTAAATTCACAGAGATCATTCCAAAACCAACTTGATACCGCTCTTTTTCAAAGCATTTAACGAATGTATCACGATACCCGGTGCGGACATCCTCGAGAGGGTTCTTGACTTTCCTGACTTGACTTACTTGAATCCATAATTCAAGGGTCAGCTAATTACTAAGACGAAAGTCTGTAAGCTTAATAGACCTCCCGCTATCTGTCTACTCATTACCATCCTTGTTCGCGCGTTGCACTGCGATAACCTGCATCGCTTGAGAATCCCAGCAATGAACACCATATTCTCATTCTAAATCACGGAGGTTTGCTGGGTTGGTACCACTTCTATTGTTTTCATAATATGGATATTCCCGTTCCTTAAAAATTGCCTTCATTTCCACATCCAATATTTCCACTCTGTCCAATATCATATTAGGATGACATGATGTCATCCCATGTAGCCGTTCCCCATTTCGCTACAATCCCTAAGTTAGGTCCACTTTCAGCTCTTATTTTCGCTGTATCGCGTCTGCAACTCTTGACTTCCATGTCACACTAACCTGCTTCGGAACCCCGAAACAAGCTTTTTTCCCAAAATGGAATTGATATTTTCAAATGTAATCAAATCCTTTTTGAAAGTTTAAAGAAAATAATATTTAGAAATTACTAAAAATTGCTTTCTTTGGTCAGTTCCCTGTAATTTAAATACCAATCCAAATATCTTAAATAGTCAAATAATTTTCGATAATTTTCGAAAATTATGTTGTAGAATATGTTCCAAGAAACTTGAAAATTTCCGGGTAGAATTTGGATATTGCCCATGCTTTGAAATTTTTTTATTTTCAAAATATGTAAAATTTTGCATGGATAGTATTTGCAATTTTAAAAATAGAGCCCATATAAATTTGAAGTTTTTCCAGTTTATTTTTGCATTGCAGATGGATTTGTTGAAGTAGTTGTTTTGAAGAATTATGTCATGTTAATCTTGGGATATTTCGAATAATTATTGATATTTTTATGCATTACTTGCATACAGGTCATACACTGCTTGTCAAAAAGTGATCAAAAATCACCAATTATATATTTAGCTACAGGTACTCCAATAAAATTGGAGAAAGCAATTTAATTTTCAGTGAAGTTTCTGTGCTGTACACGTGACGCACCTAAACCGGGGTATATCACAGAAAAATTGATTCATCTCAACAAATGAATAGAAACATTTTGATTCGTAAAGATAATTATTCATTATGTTTAATATGCGATGTTGTTTCCGACAACATCCAAACGATATACCAGATTGGGATCATGCGTGCCATTCCAGCCGTCACTCAAGTAAGTAGTCTACCGATCACAATTTCGGATCATGCGCCATTTTGTTACAGTTTCGTTCATAATTCTGTTTAACCACCTCCCCAAGTGATTTAGCAGCAATGATTACTAATCATTGTCGCTATCCCTATCTTGCGGATCTGCGTGACAAACTGGTAGTTAGTCACGCACATCCGCAAGATATATTCCATTTCATATCACTGTCTTTTCTTGAACTTTGTCTTTCCCATACCACTCTCTCATCACACTATTCACATTCACATTACCGTCTTTATACGTTTGAAAAGTGTTATAATTTTCTTCACCCATCATGTTCCCCACCACCGCCATCAAACAAACCAGCTAATGAAAATATAATACGGAAAAAATTACAAAATCCATTTGCGCAGAAAAAACGTAATATATTAGCACATGTTGTATATAGAAATCGCGAACCGCGTTCAAATGATTCATTACAAATTATGCCTAATTGCTTTGTAATTCAAACAAATAATGAACTGTTGAATTTATCATGGTTTGTATAATATCATGGAACTAAAAAAACTGTAAATATTGATTTCGATTCTCAACGTTTACTAATAAGAGATTGTTCAATGATAGTATTTCAGATACAAAAGCGATTGTTGCCGTATCTAATGATCGTATTATATTTCCATATAAAGGCACTTCAACTAATCAAAATGTTGTAACAGATCTTAAAGTTAGTCATCGTTCATTATCTTCGGCTATATCAGAATCTAAGTATGCATTCACACCAACTCTAAAAGGAAATAATAGTAATACATTTCGAAATTCAAACACAGAACAAAAACTTGAAAATATTTGTCATACAAGATTTTTTATTCGTGCCAGAGTGCATGCTGGTTTTGTAAATGCATTATTTTTACGATTAAATATTCTATTATAGGAGTACCAGCAGCATTGATACAGGAAAAAGAAATACAAATATATTTTTCAGGACGTAGTCTAGGTGGAGCACTACCAACACTATCAAGTTTAGATGTAAAATTAACATTGGGATTAAGTAATGATAAAATAGCGGTGTCATCATTTGGTTCACCACTGGTGGGATTTATTACCTTGAAATGGCAAGTGTAGGTAATGAATCCCTTAGTGAAATATATGAAAATAATATAAAAACACATTGAAGATTTGTAGCAGGTGGTGATTTCATACCAAGAGTACTTAAAATAGGATATATTCATACAGGTAAAGAAGTTATTCTTACAAGTAATGGAGATTTTTTTATAGATGCAAATGTATTGGAAGTTATTCTTTTACATCGTCATACAAGTTCTTTCATACATCATAGAAAATCTAGTTATTTATTAGCTTTAAAATCTTGGTGTGATAATCGCAGTGATTATTCTTCTAATTTATAGCCATTTCCTATATCTAATAAAGATAATAAAAAGTTCGATTCAACTTTTTAAAATAAATCTATTACTCGAGGTGGTTTATCTTCTTCAAGATTTACAATGACTAAGAAAAAAGGAGGTAAAGAAGAATATAAATTGTATAGAGCTGCTAGAATGCAAGGTTATGCAAATGCTATCGTGCTTTAGGTGCTATTTCACCACAGCCTATTAGTTCAGGGACACTTGAACAATGGAGATGGATGGGTGATGCAACTCTTGGAAAATTACAAATCGAAGTATCGCAATCAACAACATGATCTGGGGACAACTGTTTTCAAATAAACAAAAGGAATCGAAAACGAAAAAACGGAGAAAGACTTTCCAAAAAGGAAAGAAAAAGGAAACGAAAAAGTTAGTTTGTTCTAAAGGAGATTAAGCATGAGGTTTAGTGTGATGTAATGCTATACATTGCGTTTTGAAAAATTTAATCAGTTCGATGTCTAGGTAATGGTAAAGGTGATGATCGTAATCGATGAAGACTCATTTGTGGATCATCCGCAAATAGTGATGAGATTTAGCAGAGATCAAATATTCTTCTTCTCCTTGTTTTCTTTGAGTATTAGATGCACGACCAGAACCAATGAGAGTTAATAAACTAGAAGCTTGTTATTTAACTAAATCACTACCAGTATGGGTATGCTTGTGTTTGTATTCTAACAATTAATGGATTACTTTTCATAATTTTTACTACTAATTCAATACCGCCACGTTCTCCAATACGTGCACGACATACATCAGATAATCTGATGTACATCTGGTAATCTACGCAATGTACTTAATGCTCTATCTGCAACTTTACAATCATGTTTATAATGTTTCATACTTCCAATCATCAATGATGTTATTGATTTTCGTTGTGCTAACCCATCACTATCTTTTCTAGTTTCTGTAAAATCTTCAACTCTTTTTTGGATTCGTTCTAATGCATTCGCAACATGTTCGGCTCGTTCCTTCATTGATGATGATACAATATTATTTTTGTTCTACGGTTTTATAGATGAAGGAATCATAGTTGTTGATGTTATTGCACTATTTTCAATCATTACTGATGATATTGATAGCGATTCAAATTGTAATGACAACGGTTGATGTAGTTGTTCCGAGTTTGAAAGTAGTCTGCTTGTAGGTGACATTCTAGTCGGAAGTATATCATCTTCCACGTCAGTACTTGAGGAACGACATCCAGATTGATGACTTAGTTCAAAGCTACTTTTGCAGTTATTTGGTGGTGGAGAAACACAATGAGAAATAAGATCATGTTTCATATTTCGTGGAGGTGTATTTGTTGTAAAACTCCCCACATTTATGATACTATTTGCATCTTCTTAATCAGCAATATCTTTCCCTTTTGACGGATATGCAACTTCTTTTTCCATCACATTATTATCAATTTTGAAATCAATTTTGAGTTCTGCTGTTTCATCATTACTGCTCCATACGTTGTTTGATTTGTCACGATCCTTGTTTAACCATCTATATTTAGGACGACGTTGTGGTTTGTTAGTACCACGTTCAGGGGTGGTAGTAATGACAATTTCGAGTTCCGGACTAACGACCAAATTAATTGTACCTTCTTGATATTTTCATTCTCGTGGTTTTTGAGATATGCTCACGGAATCAAATTTAGCATCTTTTTCATGTCTCGTATCTTGACAGATATATGTATAACCATAATGATCATTGCTGGTTTGTTCATTTTGGTTCTGTGACTCAGGAGCCTCCTGTTGTTGCTCAAGTTGATGATTGAAATCATCTGTTCCGAAAATGGCGACGAGATCCCAAATATTAGAACTAGGAAGCTTCAGAGGATATGAATCTTTTACACTATGATTATTAAGAACATCGGCGGTACCTTCTTCTTTGATGCCAGATTAGTATGGTGGTCATTATCTTTGTTACTTTCATCGCCATTGAAATTCTTCGTGGTGACTTCGACTATTTCAGAATCAAATTACGATCTTCTGATAATGATGTTGACATTGACAGGTGATGTAGTTGAAATATTATTAGCTCGTTGAAATAAAGCAGATAGTTTTTTGACCCAACCATCACTACTGTTGGGACTTAAGCCGAGTTGTTCACCGGTTGTACTGACACAATCATTCTCTTGAGTATGATTATTACTCTGTATGATTTCTGTGGAATTAGATGCAGATGGTCTGGCAGTTTGTTGTGTCTGAGGCTGTGATTTAGATTGATAAAATTATATGTATTGATATGATTAAGATTACGGTCTGTGTTAAGAACAGTTGATTTTTGATTATGATTTGGTATACCAGAGCGCCTTAAATGATGATGATGAACACGTTCAATATCTTCATCTTCACCTTCACTATGTTCATTACGTTCACCAATTTCATAATATTCATCATGCTCTTCAATAGATGGCTGTGAACGACTGAATCTATTTGCAACTGTGCGGGGTCTTAAATGTTTTCGTGCTTGTGAATGATGTTGTAATGGTTGAACCAAGGTACTATGACTATTGTTGTTATCTGCAACCAGAGTAGCAGCACATCTAACTTTGAAGTCATCAGCATGGGAGAAAGAATTAGTTGAGCATGGAGCTGAGGAAGAAGTTGTGAGACTGGGTAGTGGAGTGGCTGAGTCTTTGCGAAATCGATATGGTTTAGATGCTCGTTTTGAGGTTGATTAAGACTGTGAATTTGGATGTGATGAAAGGGTAGTAGGTGCTGATGTTCGTCTTCGCAAAGTTCGAAGTGAACTACGTCCATCGGCAACAGGTGCAGAATGATGTCCTGAAAGTAAGCTAGTGGATTTTGACAAGAGTGGTGTCCAAACAGGCTGTTGTTCGTTTTCTTTTTGGCGCTTTTGGTGGGGATTTTTCGATGACCGAATGGAAGTGAAGTTTCGCTGCACAAGAGCGACAAGTCAAGCAGGGCGACGTGGGAAATCAGATGACTCGGACTGTTCGTTTTGATGATGCATTGAAGGTCGTGATCTTGGCGATGGAAGATGTTGGGATGACGGTGCAAGTGAATCCATCGGTGAGTGAGAAGTGGAGAGGAGTGGGGGTAGAAACGTCAGAAACTGAAATGTCTATAACTCAGGAAAAAGAAAGTTTCCTTAGGAGAAATGAGAAAATTTTTAAGATAGCTGACGAGTCGTCATCTTCTAGATTGTTGTCGCTGTGGGGTTCGCTGTTGTGGTCGGTGTCGGGGTTGCGGTTGTGTCGTTTGGATCAGTTTCGTGGTTGTTGTTGTTGCTGTGGTCAATTTCGGGGATGTTTTTGTGATCGGTCTCGTTGTTGGTTATTTGGTAAGTGCCGGGGTAGGAGTTGTGGTCGGTGTTTGCTGTTGTGGTCTGTTCTCTGGTCTTCGTCGTCGTGAAACTGATAGGAAAATGTGTATTTTGTATTTTTTCGTTTCGTTTGAATTTTTCTTTGTGTACAGAAAATAGAATAAATTTATATGATTTTCGGATGACACGTTTGAAGTCGCCGACGATTTACATGGCAATAATTTTCTGAGCGATAAAAAAGGAACATAAATCCCAAAGTTGGCACCTAAAAGCAAACTTTCAAGTTTAGTTTCAGGTTCCTTTGTGCCACAGATTTTAATTACCTTACTGGATGCATCTTCGTGTGGAGTATACAGGAAG
The DNA here is from genome assembly GCA_032358235.1 of Odonthalia washingtoniensis. NCBI lineage: Eukaryota > Rhodophyta > Florideophyceae > Ceramiales > Rhodomelaceae > Odonthalia > Odonthalia washingtoniensis. Next base: position 11,884 of record JAULBU010103741.1, read on the forward strand.
TTTCATATTTCCTGAGTAGCTTCATTTTCCTCTATTTATGAAGTTTTGTACCCGTCTCCAACAAAGATTGAAAATACTTAATTAATTTTTTCATATTTACTTTCCACACTATTTGATAAGTATATTACCCTCTAAAAAAGAATAAATAATTATACTTAAGATCTGTTGAAAAAAGTTATTTATAATTTTTCCATCACTATACTATTTACAGTGTAAGTTTCGAACTGTAAGCCTTTCTTATTTTATTGAAATATACTATGAACAATTGCCAAGCCCCACAGATCGGCGTTCTGGTTGAGGAAAAGTTGACATTCCAAGTTTGAGGGCAGAATACAAGCTTTTTCATTAGCCTTCGTACAACCTGAAACAAGTCGTCATCCTCATAAATCATGTCCTTGAAGGCAAGATTAAAGCAGTGGCTGTGGCATCCCACGAACATGAGTCCAATACGTCTTGACATCGAGCGGTTAGTAGGACAATTGTCGTCTATTACAGCGACTACATTATACATACTGTTTTCAAACACTGCAAGCACCCACTCTAAAAACTCGTAATGTTCGTTGGCGTCGAGTGACTCTTCGTTTTCGTTCGGTGAGCAAGCCAATAGAAATCAATCATATCCGTTTGTATTATCAAGAAGAATTACGGCAAATAAACTCACATGATGTGTGTTTGCTCCCGCCCAACCACCGAAGATGATTGAAAATCGGTTAGGTCGGCGATCATTTATAACTGTTTCAATAACACGTGTCAGCTTGTGCATGTAAGATGTGAAGTTTTTTCGACACATGGAATCGTGCTTGAAGTGCTTTCGTATCGCACCATTTTTGCAGAAGCCGAAAGGCACTAAACACATAATGATACACTCTAACAATCCATGAGCAGTTACAGATTTACGTGGGTCGGTGATCGAATTGAATACATTGAAGGTACGCTTGCTTGATTTTGCGATGCATACCAGTATCTCATCCTGGTGGTGATGAAGAATATGAGTGCATAACATGGTGTAGCCTGAAGTTCCTTGTCGCACCTCCTTTTAACACGAAGAGCACACCCATGCATCGCCATTACGTCGGGAATAGTTGAAAACAGGAGTGCCAGATCCTTTCCTGCCGGCTCCTAGATGATCCCATCACGAGATGCTATTGATCGTTAGGTGGTATTTGAAAGAAAAGTAGATGTGTATGAATGAATGAATGATTGTGAATAATAGACGGAAGGGGAGGCCTGAGAAAAATCGACGGAGAGCGTTTTCATCCTTGCCGCGCCGGCGACAAACGATACACGTCCTCATTTTGTGAAATTACTTGTTATGAAAATTACAGTTAAATGAAAGAAATCATTTTTTTTAAATAAATCACTTAATAACTCTTCCGCATAAATTAAATTTAATCTGGAAAATTCGAGAAAACAAATAACTTTTCATATTTACTTAAATAACTTGAGTAATAATTTATTTTTTACAATACCTGGTCTCCAAGCCCTTACAACAAAAAATTGTTTTGTCTCTCTCGTTCGACTGATAATTTAACGTTTAAATATCAGCGATTTGAGATACAACAAACATTGTCTGCCCATATTTCGGAACAATTCTCGAGTAAGTTATTTTTCTGAAGGTATGACTTATTTTTTAAAAATCTTACATGTGTCTTATCACAGTAATTATGTACTAATCATTTTTTGTTTTATATTAATCTACAGTCACTCACCGCAACGATATTTACACTACACACACAAGCGACATCACAGTGACCAACCCTACTACTACTACTACACACGTTACAACTGCTACTGGAACAATAACCGTCAATACTACTACTGTTCCACATCCTGTATTCCCTACCGGAACGGTTCGGCCAATCGATGACAGACATGGAGCAGCTGTTAACACTGCGGTAACAGTTCGACCAATCAATAACAGACACGGAGCTGCTAAAGTAAGACGTGCTTTTGGTCTAGAACGACGCAATTCTCGTCAGGGACATATCCCGAAATGTTATATCTGTAAATATAGAGTTGGTGACAGTTTTGTTCTACGTAACTTTAATTCTTTTCGACAATTTGATAATCACTGTCAGAGAATTTTGCACATTCGGAAACTGAATCAAGAAGACCACAACAGGATCCACAACTGTTCGCTATGTAACCGAAGTTACATGGACCGGCACAACTACACGATTCATTGCATATCCGACAAAAAAATAACCAATGTCCGTCGTTCCCGGAACCTAGCCCCGTAGATGTTCGCATTTTATATTTAATGTGGCTTATTACTATTTTTGATCTATATTTATACAGTTTCCTAATGACATGAGGGATACGTGTGTCCATTTTGTTTTATTTCAATATTTTTGTAAACATTCCGTGTAGTTCTATTTTGTTTAATTTGTTTTATTGATATTTTTTATGAACTGTACTAAATACAGTTGTAAATGTACAAATTTTGTACATTTACCTAATGATATATGTCATACGTGTGTCCAATTCGTAATATTTCAATATTTTTGTAACCATTCGGTGTACTTCTATTATAGTGCAAATCTATTATAGTGCGAACTATCACGATCAAACTCTGGTTTCTAAACTCTACGACCAAGATAATATCAGTTCCAATATCCAATATCATCAACGACAAAATACAACATCGAAGCCCAGCTAAAATTTCAATCACCAACGACTCAACTTTCTCGCCATTAAATTTAATCATCAGCATCATCTATATTAAATCATCATCTACCTTTATGTTACACGCCTATTAGTGCTCTTATATATGAGTGCCGTTTTAAATCATGTTTATTTCAATCAAATTACGAACATGGAATTCATACGCATGCATACAAGACCCACTCTACAAAATTACCTCGACTCGAGTTTCATAAGAGATTTACTCCTAAATTTAATTGCGGTCCCTCGCAAAATTCATGGAAATGCTGATATATTGACAGTGTATAAAATTATGCATCAGCTTGATGAAATTGTTCAAAATGGCGAGGAAGATTTTTCAGATATCCTAAAAACCCCTGAATTACATATTTTGGGCGAAGGAGTAATGAAATGGAAAGTTTTTCCGGACGGTCAACCAGTATCGACCATCTACTCTGTAATTTATTGAATCTATGTACATTTAATAGTGAAAAATGTGCAACGAACTTCTTTTTGTTTTAAGAAACAATGCAGTATTCTTGAACGAATTTTTATTGAAGTACAATGATATGGTCGATATGAGAGAATTTGAAAGAGAGAGGGATCAGGAAGAATTGGAAAATAAATGTATTGAAAAAACTATGTTAAAATCTAAAGAGGGTATACAAGCCGAATTTTATATGCAAGGTACGAGAGATGTCCCAAAAGAACAAATGAATTCAACTATAATTGAATCAATTATTACCAAACCATCGGTTGGTTCCTCTCTGCGCAGGCATCAAATGAATTCTGACTTGGATATAGCTGCAATGGAAGCAAAAAAAGCAATTGAGGGAAGCAATCAGTCACGTATCTACTGGCGCACTTTTGAATCTGACAGTGGGGATTCATTCATTGTACTTTTACAAGTTTACAGTGATAAGTCACAGACGTCTCTAAAGCCGACTCCCTTCAAATTCTATTCACTACATCTAAATTTGCTGAATTTCAAGGAAACAACTAGGAGAGAGCATATTACATCTGAACTCTCATTTGTAGCATATATACCGGTTCAAGTTTTTTTTCAATTGAAGATGATGAGGACTGCGGTCAAGTTAGTATACATCGCATAGACATACTGAAGTGTCTGCATAAAACCGTAGAAAAGTCGCCGCAGGTTCTTTCAAAGAACTCCTTAGAAGGTAGTTTGATTAGTCCCGCTGATGTAAATAGGCTTCGTGGTCATATGGTACTGGCGTCCTATATATCTGAGCTCCATGAGGCAGAATATGTCAAGCATTAAGCGATTGAATAATATGTCATACCCTTGCCACAGGTATCTGGTTCCGAAAGAGAAGCTCTCTTTCTTTTCTGACTATTGTGAACGAACTCTGAAAAGTACTCTAAATATGACATGTAAGATGGATGGAGGAGACAATTATATCACTACTAAACTTAAAGATCTTTCAATGTTAACTATATTCCCAGTTTTATCCTATTTCCCTTTCGCCGGCCTTATTCCTGCTGTTGAAATTTGCGCAATATTCACTTTGGAGCCACTCTACAACCTGTCACTTGAAATTTCTCGTTTGGTAAAAGAGTGTGCAACGGAACTTCTGAAGGATAAAACACGTTGCAGTAGTTCAATTATTATGGCTTTAGGGGAACGTTGGTAATTTTCCTCGATAAGGAAAATAGTATTCAGATTACTCAACTTGTTCTTTTCTGAAGTTGAGAAACAGGCTGTTTGATATGGTCTTCATGTAGATTTTTCAAAGGGCACAGTGAATAGTAGGATTTCCGGATTATTTACTGATACAAGTTTTATTGGGATGTTGGAAGCAGCGGACTACAACACAGTCGATATGGTCTCCCTTTTTTAGGAGCGATTATTGATCGCTGCTGCAGTCTTGTTAAGGATGTAAATGTCTCTGATGTGTTTTCAAGGTATGTTGTACTAATCAACAACATCTATCAACGTGGAGAAACACCTGGATGGTCTGACTCTGACCTTCCGCAACTTTCAAGTGACATTGAACAATTTAAAAGTCTAGGTCACAAATCATTTAGAAGATATCAGGATTTCTCAATGGGAACCTCGAAGTGGCACATGTTGCATCAAGTGGTAAATGGCTTCAAGAGGACTGGTGATGTGGGTTATTTAGACTGAGGTTTGTACGAAATGTCTCACAAAACGTTTAAGAAGAATCATAGTAAGACTTCGAAGAGGCGTAATTCATCTATTTCCAAGACGATTCGAAGGCAGGAGAACGGGATAGTGCAACGACGATCTTTACAGGCGAAGGGTTGCCGTAACGGTCATGATTGTAGTGTGAACAGATTAATTAAAAAAGGAAACCCTAGTAGAGTAGAACATGTCAAGAAAGACGCTGCATTTCTCGTGAGAGCTGGACCTTCATTTACACTTTTCGAATTTGAATGCATGAGTAAAGATCTAGAAAACACGCGGAAAGGAACAGAGAAAGGAAATAATTTTTTTAAATGTATCACAGACCTTGGTATAGTTCTTGGTGAGGATGTTATCCAATCTTTAATTAATTTATTACGGGAGTACTCCTTAGAAAAGGGGTATCTTGGCCTCAGAATCTGGCATAGAAATGTACAAGTTCCAGCATCACATTCGTCTGCATATCCAGCTCCATCTCTGAAACATATGAAGAAAAATGGCAATGAAGTCTTAAAATATCTTATCATATGTCACAAGGGATTGTTGTGAATAAATGCTTTTATAGGTCTAAAAGTCCTTGTTTAGACTAAGTAATGATAGAAGGTTCTTTTAAAGATGAATATGACCTAATTAGTGATGGTAAAATGAGAATTTGGTTTACAAAAGTTTTTGCTTTTATACGAGTCCATCGCACTAGAAAGGATAGCGAATTATACAAATTACATAAAAGAACATGTTGCCCAGATTGTTACGGAAATGTTGAAAATGAGCTTTGTTTTGTTCAATTTTATGGAGTACTCAGCCACAAAAAACTGAACATTGATAATGTTGATAAATAACTTGGTTGTATACGTTTACAATTGCAAACACGATGGTGAAATAGGGAAGACCATCTCATCGCAAAAATTTGGACTCTCATCCGTTGATGCAATTAGGGGTATTGTAAATGATGTACCTGCTGATATAGAAGTTGATATTTTAGCAAAGGTTGATTTACGCAAACAACAATATGATATGTTGAGGCACCATGAGAGTCCGTGGGCTGCACGTATTTTTATGTGAATAGATTTTATAGACCCCAGGGCGAGGAATACGAGTATGAAGATAAACAGGTAGAGCCATAGCATGAGATTGAGAATGTTGATTGGGTTTTGAAAACTCTAAAATGTTATACTACTACTTCCACAAAAAAGGAAAATTACAGCACGTTTGTCTAACTATTTTACAATCATTTGTATCGTTTTCAGCACATTCTACACTCATTTTAAACTTTTCATTGTCCTTCTTCAGTGTGTCATACTTCTCCGCCCACCATCGCATGTTACCACAAAGTTGTTGAGTGACTCTTTTAGAGTTTTCTAATTCATGTTTAAAACTCATTGCAATCATTTCTATTCAGTGTTACAGTGTTTCTCTTTTCCAGAGAAGGACTGTTTACATCAATTATCGCGTCATCCGAATCTTCATATTCTTCCTCCAATTCGTCAACATCATCTATTTCAGGAAGATGTTTTCCCGTGATTGATGTGATCCCTGTCTTCTTTTCTATCCTCTTCTTCTTCTTCTTTCGGATAAATTTATTTCCATCATCTTCACCATCATCAACTATATACAGATGGACAATGTGTATATGTAACACATCGATACGGCTTCGTGCATCGAACCGAGGAGTTATGAGATGGGAGGGGATGATATTATGGTGGAGGTGATGGCGACCGAGGGAGAAAGGGTATGAAGGTGATGGAGACCGACGAAGAGAGGGTATCATATGATTGCGACCGAGAAAGAGAGAGTATGATACGGTGGCGACCGGAGAGAAGAGGGGATGATATTATGATGACGGTTATGATGACGGAGATGGTAATGACTAGAAGAGGGTATTGAGAGATGGAATAGTCACGAAGGAAATGATGAGATAGAAATGATGAAACGGTGACATCGCGAGGAGTAGATGAGATGATACGATGAGACGTTGATGGAGAAGAGGAGGAGTGGAGACGCCACGATGATACGCCGCAAGGAGATGGAGACAAATCCCAAGAGTCGGGAAAAAGATTACGAATGGTGGCGATAATCACCGCTGCAAACACACATATGCGTAAAAATGAAGAACGAGAAAGAGAGGAAGGCAACAAGCGGGTAGGAACCCATAAAAGGGTAGCAATAGTGGCGCGGAACGTTAACGTGTCAGGATAGCAACAATGACGATATGTGCTGTACCATGTAACTACAGCATGATACTAATCGTACAAACTACCTGCAATGACCCATTTGTTTACAGTGAATACATTACCCGTCCCAGATGACGCGAGGAACTATACTGGACTGCTCTTACTGCGGAATAAACCTCCTGCCTCGATGATGCGGCGCGCGGTATTGTGTTTCTCCCTCAGATTGTGTACATGATACATGTGTGCCTATGTGTCAAATCAGGCCTGTACTCTTGATTTGAATAATTTGATTCAGCTAATGCTAACATCAACATTATGTTATACGTGTGATGAAATCAGACGATTTCGTGTCGAATAATTCGTATTAATACCCAGTTCTTCGACTCGGGGAGAATGAAATAAAGAAGTCAGACATTTAGAAGAAACCAGTATAGCAACCAAAGCGCAGCAAAAGCGAGATCAATTTGGGAAGGAGATATCCGACCGCACTACGCCGAGGTCGACCATCCATCGCCGTGAAGAGCAAAAAAACTACTGCCCATTCTATTGTGCTGCGGTTTTTGTCGACTGCGAACCGATTCGACAATTTCACCTCGAGTGCCTTAGGTCTGACTATCCAAAAAATACGTAACAGTACTAGGAGACAGGTCGTCAACCACCATCCTCGAATTGCGCAGGATACTATCATACCAGCTCGCTTTACCGAATAAAGGACCCCGTGGACTAACTAAGAACGAGCGAGTACAGCTTCGGCTAACGGATATTCGACACAATGGATCCTTTCGGCAGATGTTTTTCAGCGGCGTGAAGATACAGAATACTAGATTTACGAGGAGACTTCAGCGCACTTGCTTGCAATTTTTTAACAATTTTTTGAGACGGAAGAGGATTATGACTAGATTTTCTTCTACCAGATTTTCTGACAACGTTTTCGACATCAGCCATTTCAAGTTGAGTATGTGTTGATTAGATTCTTTTGGGGTATGTTGGGTGGAGAAACAGATGCTGACCTCTATGAAGATGGGTATAAATCGCTACTAACGATTTTGGAACGACGGTTCCGCTGGTATAATAGGCGATAGTGATTCAATTGGGCTTTGAATTTGTGGTGGTTACACAACAATAGTTTTTGATTCAATTATGTATGCTGAAATGTATTACTGTTCCAACAAAAGTATCACAGCCGACATGATATAAGCGAAACGGTCAAGAACGGTCATACTTTTCATGGAATGCAGATATATCAAATCAGCATTGGCAATTTACATTCGGTGTCCCGTAATTCTATTATGTTTAGATATTAGGAAACATTACATTGGATTCCTTCTATTATGTTTAGCTGTTATGAAACATTACATTGGATTTCACTAAATTAATTCGGCATTCAGTGGAAATTATTGTCAACATAGCTGAAACATTTTCGAAAACATCCAAACCATATTGATTGTATTTCCATATTCCTTCATACATTTCACGATATTCGGCGATGCCGAATTAGTATTGTCGAATTATTTTCAGGTTCCGTCATCAATTAAATGAAGTTATTCTATGATGCTTTGCTGTTACAGACCATTACATCGAATGTACAGTAAATTAGTTCAGTATTCAGTCCAAATTTAGTTAGAAAAATCCAAAACATTTTTCAAATGAGTCAAATTGTTATTGGTTTAACGGCCATAATATGGCCGTTAAATCAATATATTATTTCTTTGAAGTACACTAAATTATTTCGGTATTCAGTCTAAACATTTTTGGAAAATTCCAAAACATTTTTGAAAGGTGTCAAATTGGTATTGATTTCATTGCCATATTTCTTTGAGTTATTACGATTAAGTTTTAGAAAAATTGAAAAACGTTCGAAGACTTTTTCCTTATTTGTAGTGCTGCGTAGGAAATTGACCATGCGATTTACGGTTCTCGTTTAATTTAGTTTAGAAAAAATCCAAAAGAGTTACTTTCATTCCCAAATCGTATGTACACCACACAAAAATATTTTCCTGTCACTCCAAAACATGCATGCACCAAACTTAGATGTCTTTTAGACCAATACTCACAATGTTGTGATTTTTCTCGAAACAAATTCGAGATTCAAATCCAAATCACGGATGGTATACCCCAAAATAGTTTAGAGACATCAAATGTCAGAACTGTTTTTGATGCCGAAATCAAAATATTTTCGTATTTACTCCAAAATATTACGTTTGGAAGGACTGCGAAAACATTCACCAATGTTTGAACACACCTAAACGCTCTTCTAAAAACTCTAAAAAATTTACTTACTTCCGTCTATTTCGGAGTGTCTAAAACACGAATATCCAAAGATTGGGTTGACATGGAAATCAAGAGTTACAGACGCAACAAGGACTGCACTCATATCCGAACAATAAATTCCACGGTACCCTCGGGATGACTTCAACAATTCAACAGAATCATCATCTAGACACTACAGCTCAACAGAAACACTTGGAACTATACCCCTAGCCGCTGTATCGGTACCGCTTTCCTCTCCAGGAAACAGCTTTTGGAACTGTTTTTCACCTGCTGCCGGGAGGTAGAGATGCATGAGATACATTCACCGTTAATATGCTGATGATGACGACATAGATGTTTATAAACATATTATGTGTTAGTTGACGACGTCTGGTCATGAAGAAGTATATCGTAATGTTGAGAAGTATTGAACTCAGTTCATAACGGCTAGTTGTGAAGAAGGATATCGTAATGTTGTGCGCTATATATAGAACAGATTATATTGCGATTTGGCAATTACTTTGATTCAGTTATATGACTTTGACAATCGGTTTGTTGTCTTTGTTATCATAACCGTAAATGTTGCTACCATAAACGGAACTGTTGTATGAATTTCTTAACCGGACGGTCTTTCTGTAACGACAAGATAAATGTACCGTGTACGGGAGTGTTGAACTCACCCCTCGTATATTGAAATATATTTTTGCGGCCTTAAAATATCACTCGCAAATATTTTCTAATAATATTCCCCATATCAAGGCCGAAAATTTGCAGAATATTAAATGTTTAAATTTTGTTGCAAAAAATTAAATATTTAATGTTCTGCAAATTGTTTTCCTCCATATGGAGGCCAAAAAATTTTAGAAAATTAAATAATTGATTTTTTGTTACAAAAGATTAAACATTTAATTTTCTGCAAAATGTTTTCCTGCATACGGAGGAAAATTTTAACATTTTTTCTTCGTCTGTTCCAGCAGTACAAACAGGCCCATCCCGACGACGTGCGAAAAATTAAATATTCAATTTTCTACAATATAAACCAGATCGGAACATTATATAACTTTCCCGGACATAACATCGCGGTACTACTACCATTACGTTTCCTTCTTCACGTTAGTTCCTTTTCTTCCATCATCATCATAGACGATTCTGCCTCTACTTGATTATTACCACCTCCCACAATCTTCATCATACCGTTGCAGCAACACTTTCTTCAAAATCATCATATTATAATAAGCATCTACGCACAACGAGTCAAATTAAAAGCACCTACGTACAATTAGATTATTTCAACAGCAATTTCACACTCCATATATTTTTTAACCAACATTATCCACAAGGATTTTACGATCAATTTCAACCTTCTACACCCCATTCCCCAACAGTTTTAAATCTATTTTTCAACCCCGAACTGAGCAACACTAGTACATGTCATCTTGAAGGTCTACTGGAAAACGCTGTATCGGGAACATTTCAGCCCATGAAGCTGAATTCACTCGATTTTTTCTGTTTTACTTTATTGACAGTTTCTCCGGTTCATATTTCAAAGAGAAATTAAACTACATGAATCTCAATTTCAAGAATTATCTAGAACGGCTGAGATTCTATGACGACTCTATTTCCAAGCTCATTACAACACGTTTCGAAATCAAGTCGAATGACAGAAAAAATGCTTTGAAACAATCTGTATTCGAGTCTATAGGAGCGAATTGTGACAAGGTTCTTACAGAAATGGGTTCTCAAAAAGTGCGTCAGATAGCCCGTTTGTTTCTCTGCATATACACATATGGCTGTAGAGATGAACGCACACTGCAAATGTTCACTGACAACTTCACCAACAACTTCACTTCGACTAGTTTCTTAGTTGGTCCAACATTATTCATTCACATGATCATCAAATCAGCTGAGAAAAGACCAAGACGGAACCCATTCAACATGTACATCCCAACAACTTCCGAATGTCTCCTAATTTACAACTGCATTTCATTCATCTCCGAGACAATGTCGAGAAACAATTCTAAGACGCGTAATAGAAATATTCTTAGTATCAAACATTTCACTGGTACTAGATTAGAGTTCTTTGTCAAACAATGTTCAAGGCGTGGGAAAGACTGGCAACATTAATAGAAATTCCTGTAGTCAGTATAATGATGTCACCGTACATCTTTTACAACTCAACAACATCAGCATTTGAGGTTCTTTCTACAAGGACCGAAGTTTTTTTTCCGGTTTTCAACAAACAACATTTACCGCTAGTGGTTAACCAGTCACTATCGAAGAATTGGTGTCCAGACAAGTTTGGAAAAGAACAAACAGAGTGGAAACAGAATTTCGATACATCGCATCTTCATGTTTTGCCAGCCTACCCAAAATATTTTGCAGCATCTCGTTATACGACACCGATTCCAACATGGAATCAACTGCAATGCTGAAACCTTTCTTTGTGATCCGCACATTTCTTAATTGCCGCAATACTTTTCTTGTATACCTGGTCACGTCTCCAAGCCTCTCAATGTATCCGTTCCAGTTAGGCACACCACGGAAATTATCGTATACGTTGATGAGACTATTTCGTCTTCAGAGGAAACGAAAACAGGTAATGGTAAGCGTGAACGTTCACAGTCTTCCGAAAAGTTGCAAATAAATAAGAATAAATTTATGGTTGATGGCAACCATGAAATGGAAACATCCCCAAAACAATGTTCGGATATCTCGACAGAAGTTAAGGAGTAATATGATGTCTACCCATTAGCTTCAGATGAGCTGACTGTAATGAGATTAAAATCCATGGAAGTGCTGAACATAATTATGCAGATATACCGTTGTTGCTATGTCTGAGATTTTCAGTCCCTTACTGACACAAATGAAGATGCTATGTGTTAAACTCTACAAGATAATGCTCATTTCATTCTAACAGACCCTGCATACAACATTAGATATATCAAAGACTATCCACATTCATACCACGATCAGTTCAAATCAGAATAAATGAAAGGATTAGTAGATTTCTCGGAATATGTTTTGACACCAGGAAGTCATGCACATATTTTTTGTTCAGCAATGCACTTTTCTTCCTGGGTTCAACAAATTAAGTCCACGAAGGAATTAATACCATTCGAGAACCCTGAAGATGATGAAATTATAAAAGGATACAAGACTGAAATAATTTTTTTCAGTGTGGAAGAAACACCGCTCCATTACACGAAGACAAGGGATTACTATGCATCAGATACAAGAACACCCTGTATCACGAATCTCTCCATAATTTAATATGCAGTACACTTCTGGAAGAATAGTAGGGTATGGGATCACGCTTTTAAAAGGATAAACTACATTCGTTCTGGGTTCATTACTTCTGTTCATCCCGGAACATGTAATGGAATGAATAACATCTCTAGGGTCCCTATCGAAGAAAAGGTATCCCTTCCATCCCAGACGAATTATTCCGGTCGAATACCAATGCTCCGACCAGAGAAAAGTGGAGACAGTGGATTAGGTATATTATATTCAAATTTACCCGTGCTGGTGAGTTGGTTGTGGATCCATGCGCTGGTACATTTTCTGTGGAAATTGCATGTATGATTCTTCCAAAACATAGGAAGCTTCCCGGTGGTGATATAGATGATAACTGTTTGGAATGCTGCTGGACACAACTGGTCGAAGTTTTCGCTCATCCTTTACTCAACGATGAAACCGACACTGAGGGCACGGAAGAAGACCTATTTTCTGCACAACAAAATTTTGGGGGAGCTGAAAGCCATTGCTGTGAAAAAAGAAGGGAAGTATGGGATATTACTTCTGGAATCCCTACAGTTCAGACTTTCGTTGAGCACGATCGTCACTTTATTTCACAAGCCTGTGGGGATGAATATTTGTATAACAACGGTGTTCCCATACCGTAGGACAAGTGAAAAATATTATGGAAGCGAGCCTTTGATGGAATAACTGAAAATATGTTGCTTAAAATAGAAGCAGGGGCACTAGGTTTTTCCCTGAAACCATCCCCAATCAAACATGTTGAATCTGATCTGGGGGTTTTTTGGAGAAAAGACAATTGATGAAGGTTTCATCATTTTTCATTACAATGGAACATTGGTTTATGGAAATATCGACGGAGTCAATCAATTACAAAAACATATGATGAGAGTTTACTTTCCGTTTGTGAGGCTCAATTTCTGAAACACGGTGCCAATTGTTCACATAAATTTACAGCAAGTGATGGATGGAAAAAGAATGCATGGATTGTAGCTGTTTCTTCGTCCATTACAAGTTACATTAATGACTTCCATTATCTCCATGGAGATAAATCTTCAGCTAACGACGTATGAAATAAGCCAAGAACTGCAAATTGTGTTCTTGTGCAAAACAGAAAGTTGAGAACTGATGCAGCTGCAACTTCTTACAAAAATTTGGAGATTCGTGCTTTATGGGCTATTTCAAATGGTCAAGAACTTTTTATTGATTAAGGTCCTGATCATTTTCATCACGTTAAAGACAGCCAGAACTTTTATTATGATTTTTCCTGTCATTTTATTTTCAAGTTGTCTCTTCTTATGTACACTGCATTAAACACTTATCACTATAACACATTTAGTAAACAAATATAATTGATATCACTATACACTGTCATTGCCATGACAGCCTGTCATGGTACAATTAATAATATATCTACTTTATATTCTGAGGATATAACATATACTTTATTACTTGTCACATGTCTCATAATTACAGCTTGCCATCGTACGGTAAAATTAGAGGCTCTCATTCTCAGAATATGACATTCCAATGGCCAGTTTGGTGCAGTACGATGTGATGAATCATACATTACAAATACTACAAAAAAGCATGGACAGTTCGTACAAATAAAGCTTGAACAAATTACCACAATCACCTATCCACAAATGATTGTTCCTCACAACTGTAACATGTAGGTGACATGTTTACGCCAAAAAACGTGGCGATAATGAATACACAAATACAGTCACGTTAATGTTTATAGTGTGAGACGATGATCTGGACTTTGAAACAAAATGGAATCACACGATATGACAAGTGGTAAACAATAATACATTATGCAATTACAGAATTGTAGCACACGTGGTCATATAACAAAAACACTAAATAGTGATGTAATCAAATTATTCTAGTACACGCGAAACA
>JAULBU010103852.1:0-26273 GCA_032358235.1 Odonthalia washingtoniensis
TTACCCGAAAAGCACGTCTATAAATCTCTTAATACACAAATCAGTTCTATGCCTCGCATTAACTCTCGGCAAGTTGCTGATGGAGAGATTCTATCAATGGATCAATATTCTTTGCACCGCATAAGTCCGGCCCATCAAGATGGGCTGAGGGGATTCATACGATTGGCAGTTTTTCATGATCTTACTACAACTATTTTTCAAGATAGAGCTCAAAATTGTACGAGAAATTATGTCCAAACTTTTCTTACAATGCCGGGGGCAATAAGCTTAAAAAACAGCTCCCAAAATCAAACTCTTAAAAAGGCTTATTATTTTGTTCCCAAGATTAAATCGGTGGACTCTGATGAACTAACTGAAATCCAAAGAGTATTGACCGTCTCAGAGATCAACAAGGAGCCCATGCTTGTTAATTGCGACTTAGATTATGCCTTGCAAGTGGGCGGACCCATTACAAGAAAATTTATCAAGGCGATTCAACAACAAATAGAAGAAAAAGATCTTGGGAAAGTAAAGGTCAATACGCGAATTCACATGCTCATGAAAGATCAATATTCTGATATCCCTCTTTATACAGATGTATCTTTATGGCGTAGCGGCGCCCCTTTTGCAGAGATCATTCATCCAGGTGAAAAAGGAGTTCATTTTTTACTTTTACTAAGTAGTAATGAAAACGGTGTTATTGAGATTGAGTTTTGTAAAGAAGATCATGATTTGACAATGGAGCTATCTCCTTCTCTAGATTCTATGGAAAATTTAATTAATGGAGCTGCAAAAGCGACAGAAAGATTAAAAGATAATAAGGTCGTATGTTTTGAAAATGGAACGCTACATCGCGCTTTGCCAGCTCATGCTTCAGGTTGGAGACTTTCTTTATTGGTCAGTGTTGATTCCAGTCCGGCGGAAAATAAAATAGTGAGACAAATTTATACCTACGCCGATGGAGTTTGAGCTAGAGAAAGAAGAAAATATTTACACTCTTTTTCAAAGCCGAGCTTTTTTGCAATCGCTGCTGACGAAAAATTGTCGGCATCGCAGCTCCATACCGGTTCTATATGATGTTGATAGCAGTGATTTAGCATTATCGCACAAATGCTTGTTCCTAAATTTTGGCCGCGATAGCTTGGATCAGTAACGACTCCGATTTCTGCTTTATTAGCTGCGATGAGCCCATAAGATTCACTAATGATTTTGCCTTGATCCATTAAGCAAAATCCCATTCCATTAGCAAAAAAGTGATTACTGTCTCCATAGCAACTTAAAATAAACGAGTGCCAATTGCATCGAGGGAAGTTTTCTGGATTAATTCTATGTATAGAATATGGGATGGGTAGCTTGCTTTCCCAAAAATCTAAATTAAAAGAATCTGTGTGTCTTTTAAATTGAATCCGATCAAGAGCAGTAAAGCCTGCTTCTAAAAAAAAGCTTTTAAATTTCCAGTCTAGTGGGCTGACTAAAGATACGCTAGGAAGATTCTTTAAATATGCTGCGATCTGTTTTAATGAAGCTTGGTCAGGATTACCTCCTAAAAACGCATAGCCAGAAGGACTGTAAACGAACATAAAAGATGGATTTATTTTATCATCGGTAAAAATCATCCTTGCGCTTTTGGCTTCTAACATTGAATGTAAAATAGGTTGATTAATTTTAAAGTCTATAAAGAAGGGTTTGGCGATCGTATACTCAGCTGCGCTAAGAAGTTTCAGGGTACTTTCTTCATTTTCTACTGGAAAAGCCATTGTATTTATCGATGGTTAAATATTGGAAAATTCGAAGTTCATTTTTTTAAGCCAAGCAGCCATATGTGCTTTATGTGTTTGACGTTCACATTCCCAAGCAATATTAACACTTTCACGTGAAGCTTGTGGCGAACTTTTTATAAACGTTTGTACAAAATTGATATAAGCCCATTCTTCTTTAGGAGCTACAGGCATGCTTTGACGTTTCTTGTATTCCTCTTGCCACATCTTGGCAAATTCATGATAGGTTGGCGGTTTCCCTTCCATCCATCGATCGTTTAACCAATCAATGCCAAAGGCGGTAAAATGAAAATGATCACCAACAAGCCTTTTAAAAAACAGGCGGGTTTTTAAATCATTTTTATAAGAGCCTTTCAACATGAGTGTCGTGGGGCTAAGAGAATAGATCTCTCCTCGCTTGGCAAGTGAGGCGTCAGGAATTTTGGGAGTAATGAGCTTTTGTCCAGTATGCAAGAAATGTATAATGCGCATAATCATTGCCATCTTAGCTCCTTTGTCTACAAGGGCAAGCAATCTAGATAAGTCTTTTAATTCGCTCACATGGAAAAATGTTAGGGACTTCTTTATATCTGTAAATTCTTGATCTGTTAACAAAGGAGCCCTCTTTGAAGTTATTAAAAGGAACCTATTCTACAAGAATTTAGACAGAATTTCAATGTTTGAAAGCTTAAAATTCAAGCCTCCTTGTTTACCTTCATTATAGACAATCCATAGGATCCGTGTCTATGAAAGAACGGGTAGGTCACTTGCGGTGATTGAGTCAATAACTTTTTGAATCCTTGATGATAAAGCCAACGCTCACAAAGTTTTAAGAATTGGCTTCCAAAACCAAGTTTACAATAACGCTCATCAATGACAATCATCCTTAAGAAGGCTCTGTTTTCAGACCAAAGCTCAAGATGTGCATAGCCAATGATGCCAACATTGTTGTAAAAGACAAAATGGATGTGCTCTTTTTATGTAAGCGCCCAGGTATACGGAAGGGATAGAAGTTGATCCGATATGGTGAATCTCTATGCAATTATGTCCCAACGCTTGCCTAATCAGCTGTGCCTCTAATTCAAATAATTTAGGCCAGCTTGGATCATATTCAATAACTTCTATTTTTCTTAGCGTATCAGAGGGTTTATCAGAAGGGGACATTGTAGACTTCTTTACTAGAAATTTTTTCTATGAATCTTCAAGAAACTGACCATCCCACCATCGTTTGCGCCAGAGGTGAATAGATGTCTGAGCTCGTATACCAGCTTTAGCATAAGGATCTTCGTAAGCAAAGCGCTCGGCTTCGGCTAAGCTATTGCCATCAAACAGAGAGATTCCCCCAATGACTGTTTTGTCATCATTTGCAAGAAGTGCTCCGGCGGCAAGAACTTTTTTCCCATGGAATTGAAGAAAGTCTCGATGCGCTTGTCTAGTAGTTTCTCGTTTTTGCTCCATATGGGGAAAGTCGATTGCGTAAATTAAATAAGGCACCCTTTTTCTCCTATACTAAAAGTATAAATTTGATGGTTGATCATTTCTAAATTTTTTTGAAGCAACCAAACAATTAAGAATTACTTTTTCCAACGCTTCACTTACTTTAGAGTAATGGCTAACAATGGCTGCATGAATGATGTACAAGCTCACAGAGTTGGAAGCAATTTCCATCATTATCAATCACCGTCTGCATTTTGACATGCCCTGGGACTTCAATAATGTCTCCTTGGCACTTGGCGCCTTTTTTAAGGAGTTCTTGCTTTGCTTCTTCAAGATCTGCCACTGTAAATGTAATCACTGCATTTGTTCCTGCTTTTACATGTTCCTGAGGATTTTCTTGAGCAATTCCAAGGCGAGTTCCACCTTCGTAGCCTTCTAGTTCTGCCCAGCCAAATTCCTCATGGAATTCAACCAGCTTTAAACCTACAACATTTGTATAGTAAGAGACTGCATTTTTAATATCTTTAACGACAATCCAGCTAAGTCCTATTTCTGTTACTTTCATAAATACCTATAGTGTAATGATAGGATCAGTATAAAAAAGAGGGTAAAATTAAGCAAATTAAACTAGGAAGCATAATAGGGAGTTACAACTGCCCATACTCTGTCAATTTTATTTTCTTGGTTAAGATGCCAGATCCCGCAAACCCAACGATGTCGTTTTTCTTCCGTTTTTTTGTCGATAGAAGAAGAATAGAAATTTACAGAGATATGATGATCATCACTATGTACAATTTTTTTTATATCTAAGGTAATGCTTGTGCATTCTTCTTTCTGCCTCTTTGCCTGCTGCAGTAATTCTTGGTAGTTCATGCAGAGCTCAATGGGTTGGTTCGTCTTATCTGCAACGCTGATTGTCTCGGTAAAATCAGGAGAATAAAACTCATCAAATCTGCTCAAATCTTGACTTTGCCAAATGCAGCGAAACATTTCTTTAAAAAACTGTTCACTTTTCATTCTATTTCTCTTAGCACATGGGGTTGGTATAGTGGTTAGTGGTTAGTGGTTAAATATAGTTAATTATATTTTTAATTTCCTATCAATTGTTAAATAATTTTTATTATTTTCTTAATAATGACTTAATACTCTTTTAGTATCATTATTGCTAAATAAGTTTTAATTATTTAATTTTCATTTAAGGAGCAATATGAAAGTACAAGAAATTCCTTTATCGGCTGGTCCCTTAACCGAAGAAACGCCAAAAATACAAACAAAAGCGTCTTCATCTTCTTGGATGAGGCCTATTATTTATATGAGTATGGGTGGGGTGATTACGTTGGTAGCATTGAAAGTACTGCAAAAACAAAGTAATCCTGAGCCTTCTGACGATTCTTTAGAATCTAAACAATTAGGTTTAGCAAAAGAAGTCTTAAAGTTCATGAATTCTTTTTACTCTGATCTATCAATTCCAACTTTTCAAGAAATGCTAAATATTACTAAGGCATTCTTTTCTTTTGCGCAAGAAACAGCCAAAGAGTTTGAAAAAGACAGTAAGGCAAAAGGTGAAGAGTTTTGGAAGAATGCAAAAGCAAATAGCGAAGAGTTCTTTAATAATGCAAAAACAGGTGGCGAAGAGTTTCTTAATAATGCTAGAAAAAATAGCGAAGAGTTCTTTAATAATGCAAAAGCAGGCAGTGAAAACTTTTTCAATAAACCATAAGAATAAAGTTGAATCTTCAGTCCTGACTTTGAAAAGTTAAACCAAAGTTTTAAAGAAGTAGATAAGTAATCTTCTATCTACTTCTTTACAAAATTCTATCTCAAGAATGTCATTTTATTTTAAAGTTTACTTTTACTAATTGCTGCTAGAAATTTAATGCATGTATAGCCAGCGCAAAATCGATACTATTCTAATAACAGGTTCCTCTGGACGAATAGGCAGAGCTATTGCAGCGTTGCTGCAAGATGATTATATCGTCATTGGCATTGACATTAGCCCAGGGCCCTATACCACTCATCTTATAGATATTCAAAGTCCAAAAATTGCTGAGCTTGTTGAAAAAGCTCATGCTGTTATCCATACGGCAGCCCTTCATGCCCCACACGTAGGGGTCTATGATAAGCAGCAATTTTGGGATGTAAATGTTTTGGGTACAGAGAGCTTGCTCAATGCATGTTTGAAAAGTAAGGTAGCTCGATTTATTTTTACAAGTTCCACATCGATCTATGGTCATGCAATGAGTTGTCCTCAAAAAGCTGTTTGGGTCACAGAAGAGTTGCTTCCTCAGCCTAGAGATATTTATGATGAAACAAAACTAGCAGCAGAAGAATTATGCCGGAAGGCCGTCAATAGGGGCTTACCTTCTTGTTTGTGCCTAAGGATGTCTAGATGCTTCCCTGAAGAAGAGAGACTGATGGCTATTTATCGCCTTTATCGGGGTATTGCTCTTGAGGATGTGGTGCTAGCGCATCAATTAGCTTTAACTTCAGATGTCAAGGGCTTTGAAATACTGAATATTTCTAGCCAAACGCCCTTTACTTCATTTGAGCTTCATGATCTTTATCATCAAGCTGATCGTGTGATCTGTAAACATTATCCCGAGGCGAGAAATATCTTTCAGGATAGAGGGTGGTCTTTGCCCAAATCAATTGATCGAGTTTATGTCATCGAAAAAGCTAGAAAGGTATTGGGGTTTAATCCGTCTTACAATTTCAAAGAATCTTTAGTGGGGGCAGAGACGTTAAAGTTATAGCTATTTCCTTCATGGATTTTTTTCATTATGATCGCAGTGCGCTCTTCTATAGATCCTGCAGAGATTGGAACGACGCGAAATCCCAAAGCCTCATAGCTCGCAGCTAAAAAGTTGCCAACCCTTCTTGCTTCCTGAGGCGATTCACTTCGGATTTGAGTTTCCTCATAATTATCTAGAGGCTCTACAAGGAAAACGGTAGGGGCGTAGAGACAATGAATTACAATATTTCGCACCGCTTCTACTAAAGCAGCCAAAGGAGTTTCGCCGAGATATAAAGCAAAGCATAGAGTATCTATTTGAGAGCGATCAAAAATAGCTTCCATGGGTGAGAAGTTCTTTGCTTCTTGGTACCGTTCTTCTTGTTTATGGAGTACTTTTTTCCGAAAACCTGGCTGAGCCCAAGGATGTTTAATATTCTTTTCAAGATCTTCCTGGATAACATCTGTAGCAGCTTCAGCAACTGTGAATATTCCTTTTTCTTTTAATTGATTGACAAGAGTTGTTTTGCCAACTCCTGGACCACCTGTAATAATATAAAAACGAGAATTGGAGGGGGGACTATGGTGATCAGATAGTCGTGGAATCAGAGAAAGTAAAGTGTTGATCTCAGGGGAGAAGGTTTCTGCTTTAAATGAGGCGCCTAAGTTTACTTGCGGCGCAATTGTTACTGTAGTTATTTTGCACATATGAGGCATCATTAAATTAACCCAAGCTGATAGATAAAGACACTATTTAATTAACCTAAGGTTTAGCTCTATTTCGAAGTAAAATTGTAACTTGGTTTTGAAAATTTAACCAATCAAAAGTTCTGATGCATTTTTCTGCGATCTCAATTAAATTAACTTAAGTCAAAATTAATAAAGATGAAGGGGGATAGGGTGTTTGAAAACAAGTTAGTAGCAGTCATGAACGAGAAAGTGGAACCAGGCTTGATTATGAATGCCTTGGCTCACATGTGTATAGGGTTTGGGTCTGAGATAGGAAAAGGGCCATTACAGCTGACTAACTATCTTGATGGAGATGGTGGTAGTCACCCAAATATTTCAGAGATGCCATTTATGATTTTAAAAGCAAATTCAAATAAGATTCGAACTCTTCGACAGGCAGCTTTAGAAGCTAAAATTAGCTGCGTAGACTTTACCGACACGATGACAGTAGGGACATACCTTGAGCAAATAGAGAGAACCAAGCAAACCAAAGAAGTTGACTTGATTTATTATGGTATTGTCTTATTTGGCAAGTGGGATAAGGTGTCAGAGCTGACAAGAAAATTTTCCTTATGGAAATAAGACCTTATGAATAAACCGGGTACTTTAATAGATGCCTCACTCGTGCATCGCCTTGTGGCTTCACAGTTCCCTCAATGGAGTGGATTACCTATTGATCCTGTAGCAATAGAAGGATGGGATAATCGAACTTTTCATTTAGGTCAAAATATGTTGGTTCGCTTACCAAGTGCTGTTAAATATGAATTGCAAGTAGAAAAAGAACATCGGTGGTTGCCAAAATTAGCTCCTGGTCTACCTCTGCCGATTCCTGTTCCATTAGCAATGGGAAAACCTGAGTATCATTATCCCTGGAAGTGGTCTGTTTATCAATGGCTCGAAGGTGAAACCGCTGCATTTGCTCCAATTGCTGATCTAGTTACATTTGCAGCTGATTTGGCACAATTTTTAATTGCTTTGCATAAAGTTGATATAAAAGATGGACCATTGCCAGGATTACATAGTTTTTATCGAGGTGGATCGCTATCGGTTTATGATAAGGAAATTCGCCACGCAATCTCTCTTTTAAAAGGTCAAGTGGATGAAAACGCTGCGACTCAACTCTGGGAAAGAGCTCTAGAGACGACTTGGAATCATTCAAAAGTTTGGGTTCATGGTGATGTTAGCGCTGGTAATCTTCTAGTACAAGGAGGAAAGCTTTGTGCTGTGATTGATTTTGGTCAGCTGGTAGTGGGCGATCCTGCTTGCGATCTTACTATTAATTGGACGCTGTTTCATGGGAAAAGTCGGGAAACTTTTCAAGAGATGCTTTCATTTGATTCGGGAACATGGGCGCGTGCTCGCGCCTGGACTTTATGGAAAGCCTTAATAACAGCTGCTGGCTTTACAAATCCAAATAATTTTGAATCTAGGCAATCTTGGGCTATTATTGAAGAAGTGTTGATTGATCACAAAAATTTCACATGATGCTGTGCAAACTAGAGTCAATAAAACAGCCAGAAATATCCGGCTGTTTGTTTTTTTATTTATTAGTTCAATTCTTTTTCAGCAAAGATTTTTATCCCTTGAGAAAAAAATAGAGCAAGCTTAGGGTGCTCAGGATCGTATTGTTTAAATACATCCTTCCATTCAAAACCTGCATAACCTTCACCCATTTCAGCATAAGAATGGCGATCTGGAGTCCAATATTTTTTCAGCAATTCATAGTGCCTACGGATGATTTTTTGAACTTCAGAAGAACTAGCAGAAGAGTTGTTTTTCCACTGCTTTGCTAGATCATCTAGAATGTCTTGCCAGTCTTGCTTTTGTTTTTCAAAATCATTTTTAGTCATATTTTTGACATTTTGATTGGATTCTCTGATGGAATCTTTCACTTTATCTCCAAAGCGATTGATTAAATAGTTTTGATATTCATCTTGTTTTTCCTTGGTAAATCCAAGGTAAATTTCATGATCTTTCATTTTCTTAGTTCCATTTAAATGTTCGATTGTTTTGTCAATGGTCTTAATCAATTTTTTGGTATGTTCTAGATTCTTTTTGAGCACCTTGCGGTGAGAACTTAGAGCGACCACTTGATCAAAATCGCCCCTCCCTAAAACTTTTTGAATCTGCTTTAACTCAAACCCCAGCTCTTTAAAAAATAAAATTTGCTGAAGGATTAAAAGCTGCTCTTCTTCGTAGTATCGATACCCATTGGAGCCATGATAAGCTGGTTTAAGAAGACCCACCTCGTCATACCAATGGAGCGTTCGAACACTCACTCCTGAAAGTTGAGCTAATTTTGTAACTGTATAAGCCATTGACGATCCCTCTAATATCCCTTTGATTTTAAAGGATGCCATAATAATAGAGAATAACGCAACGTGAGGGTCAAGAGGGTTTCTAAAAAATTTAGATTTAATAAATATATTTACAGTTTGTTGCAGAAGGTTTCTTTTTGAAAGCTTTTGCATTTAATAGATAATCTTAATTAATCTTTGAGTGGCTCCTTTAGTTCATGAAGAAAAAGCTATAAATAATGGATAAATTTCAAATAAATCCGATGCAAAATAAGATAAAACTAATCCTTGCTTCTTTAGCAGACTACCCTATTATTCAAAATATGGGTCGTTTTTATGTCTATGATATGAGCCAATATATGGGAGGTGAGGAAGGCTGGGCAATTCCTGAAAATGGCCTTTATGAATGCATTGATTTTAAAAAGTATTGGGAAGATGACAATACATTTCCTTTTCTTGTCCATGTTGATGGGGAGCTTGCTGGTTTTGTCATCGTTGATAAAAAAGGAAGCAATTCAAAAATCGACTTTAATATTGCTCAATTTTTTATTCTTCGCAAATTTAAGAATAGGGGAATAGGGCGACAAGTAGCCAAGATGTGTTTTGATAAGTTTCAAGGCAATTGGGAAGTCATGGTTATGCCTAAAAATATCGGTGCGTATAAATTTTGGAAGCGTGTTATAGAAGGCTATACTGATAACCATTTCAAAGAGTATAATAAGGTTATTCCTCATTTAGACAATTGTGAGAAAGTTATCTTTAATTTTCAAAATGCAAAATATTAAATAGATATGAATTTTTCTTCTGATAAAATTTTTTCAATACCACATTCTCATCAAGAAATTAATTGGACTCATTCTCTTTATCCAATCATGAAACCTAGAGAAGAGGGTTATCTTAAAGTCTCCGATCTTCACACTCTTTATTATGCCACTTACGGTAATCCCAAAGGGATTCCAGTGGTTGTTTTACACGGTGGTCCTGGAGCAGGTTGCTGTGATAGCATGACTCAATTTTTCGATTTAAATCGATGGAATGTAGTTATGTTTGATCAAAGAGGAGCGATGCGATCTCTCCCTTTTTGCTCAATGGAGGAAAATAATCCACATCACTCTGTCAGTGATATGGAAATACTGCGAAAACATTTAAAGATCGACAAATGGGTTGTTTTTGGTGGCTCTTGGGGCTCTTCGTTAGGATTGTTATATGGACAAGCGCATTCCAAACACTGCCTGGGATTTATCCTTAGAGGAATATGGCTTTGTCGCAAGCCTGATTACTTGCATCTGTTTTATGATATGGGGAAAATTTTTCCAGAGGCTTATGACAGCGTTGTAAGTCATATTCCAGGAAAAGAGCGATTTGATTTAGTTTCTGCTTACTATGATAGAGTCTTTCATCCAGATCCGGCTATTCATCTACCTGCTGCTCGCATTTTTATTGAGTTTGATATGATTTGTGCAACTAGCCGACCCAATAGAGCGTTTGTTGATTCGATGCTCCGTAATGAAAATCAGGTGCTGAGCGTGATGAGAGCCTTCTGTTTTTATGCAAAAAATCAATTTTTTCTGGAGCCTAATCACATCTTATCGAGGATGTCAAAAATAGAGCATTTACCAGCCATTATTGTACAAGGTCGTTGGGATGCAATATGTCTTCCAGCGATGGCTTATTCTCTATATCAACATTGGCCTAATAGTGCTTTATGGATGGTTCCAGATGGGGGGCATTCTGTCGTTGACTTAGGTATTGCGAGAGCTTTAAGCTGCGCAACAGATCTTTTTGCAGAAAAATGGACTAACAATGATGAAAAGTAGTTATGAAATATAAAATATCTATTAGAAATTATCAACCTGAAGATGTAGAGGCGCTAGCTCATATTTACTTTAATACGGTTCATCAGATTAATATTAAACATTATACTCAAGAGCAAGTCGATGTTTGGGCTCCAACGTCAAGCCTAGAAGTAAAGGGTTGGGAAAAAAAGTTTTTAAAAACCAAACCGATAGTAGCCCTTGTAGGGGACGCCATTGTTGGCTTTGCTGAATTTGAGCCTAATGGCCATATTGATTGCTTTTACTGTCATCATGAATGGATCGGTAAAGGGGTTGGCTTTGCTCTTATGAAAGAAATCTTTAAAAGAGCTAAAAGCTCTCATATAGAGACCATTTTTGCAGAGGTCAGCATTACAGCTAAAAGCTTCTTTGAAAAGCAGGGCTTTACAGTATTGGTTGAGCAGAAAATTGTTAAAGAGGGCATTGAACTGATCAATTATAAAATGGAAAAAAAGTTACACTAAATCAGAGGCTTTTTCATTTTGCTACGTATTTAGCTGCAAAGGCAAGTGCTTGATCAATATGAGTAAAGAGATGGTCATTCCCGATTTCTTGATTAAGTTCAAATTTGATCAACATCTTTTTCAATGAAGGGCTTACACCTGAAAGTAAAAGAAGAGTTCCTTGCTTTTTACATTTATAGAAGAATTCTTTAAGGGCATACATACCGCTTGCATCAATAGCAGGAACTTTTCTCATTCGAAGAATGAAAACTTTTGGTGGACGCTCAATGTTTGTTAAAGTAGTTTTCAGATTATCTGCAATTCCAAAGAAAAAAGGTCCTGTAATTTCATAGACTTCAACATGAGGTGGTATTTGCTTTTTCTCAATAGCATCCATATCATAGGCTTCTTCTTTAGCATCCGCTTTTTGTAGATCTGCGATGGAAACCACTTTTGAAATATCACTTACTCTTTTCATAAAGAGAAAAGAAGCTAAAATCATCCCGACAGCAACAGCAATCGTTAAATCGGCAAGGATCGTGAGTAAAAAAGTGGTTAAAAGGACACCGATATCTCCCAGAGGGGCCTTAAAAAGATGCAGAAAATGACCAATTTCGCTCATATTCCAAGCAATCATTAATAGAACTGCTGAAAGAGCTGCTAAAGAAATTTGACTGACGATAGGAGCAAAAGCGACCAGGATCAAAAGAAGTGTTAAAGCATGGATCATTCCTGCAAGGGGGGTTTTAGCGCCAGATTTGACATTAGTGGCTGTTCGTGCAATAGCGCCTGTGGCAGGAATTCCCCCAAAAGTGCAAGAGGCAATATTGGCAATACCTTGAGCTAGCAGTTCACAGTTAGATCGATGTTTAGAGCCAGCCATTCCATCAGCAACAATGGCGGAAAGAAGTGATTCAATTCCAGCTAAAAAAGCAATAGTGAAAGCATCGGCCAATAGGGGAAGCCAAGAGGCATCAGCTAATAAGAAACGCCAATTATTAAAATGACCTGCAGAAGATAAGAAGATGGGAGTGGGAAGTGTTCTTTTAAGCTCCCCAAACTTCGTATAGATGGTTTCAACAGGAAGATGAAAGCCCCAAGTAATTGCGGTGACTAAAGCTACTGAAACAATGCCCCAAGGTAAAAATGGGAAAAATTTGCGAATGACTAAAATCAGTGTAAGTGTTCCTGCAGCGACACAAAATGAAGGCCACTGGATGGTATTTAGTGAGGAGAAAATAACGCCCCATTTTGCGATAAAGTCCGCAGGAAGATGGCTAATGTCAAGTCCTAGAAAATCTTTGATTTGTGAAGAAAAGATAAGAACGGCGATGCCTGCTGTAAATCCAGTAATTAATGGATAGGGGATGTACTTAATCCAATCTCCCAGCTTACAAAGGGAGGCAATAATGAGAATAACACCAGCTATTAAAGAGGCAAAGACGAGGCCTTCATAACCATTTCTTTGGATGATGTCAAAAATGATAACAACAAAAGCGCCTGTTGGACCTCCGATCTGATATCGGCTACCTCCAAGTAAAGAAATTAAAAACCCTGCAATAATCGCTGTATAAATGCCTCTTTCTGGAGAGGCTCCTGAGGCAATTGCAAATGCCATTGCCAGGGGAAGTGCTACTAGTCCTACGGTAATCCCAGCAAAAAGATCATGCTTTAAATAAGCCCATTTATAATTATGGAAAACAAAATCCCATGACTTGGGAACTAAAAAAGCACACGCATAAAGATATCCATTTGCTAAATAGAAAATGACAAAATCAACCATTCTCTTCAAGCAAATTTTATAACTTAATTTTGAAAGGATTAAATCGCTTTACAAAGGATACATAACCAAGCCTTACTAGGACTTGGAGCTACTTTACTGAGATCATCATATTGCCAAATATCAATCACATGAAAATAATCTTCTATAAAGGGAAGAATTTTTTCTTCATCCATATCAAAAAAAGTGCGATCACTTATTTCTCTCATGGTATTGCCGTATTTAAATGAAGCAAAAAAGATACCTTTTTTTTTAAGAGCTCGGTGAAGTTTGCTGAGTACTAATTGGAGTTCGTTATAGGGGGTATGAAGCAAAGCAGCTTTTGCCCAGATAGCATCAAATTCATCCTTATAATGGATATTTTGGAAAGAGTCTTGCAAAACTGGTTGATTAGTCTCTTGAGATGCTTTTTTGACCATTTCGATCGATGCATCAAAAGCGACGACTTCATAACCCAAATGAAGAAAATGTTTTGTATCCTTACCAATTCCACACCCTGCATCTAAAATTTTAGCCGGTTTAGGAACGTAGGGGAGAAACTTTTGATATAGATGAGAAACATCAATAGCCATCGTGTGATTATAAAATGCATCAGCATTTTTATCGTAATATTGAGAAGAACTCATTAGTCCCTCTATTTATTTCGATAAAAGATGTTTTTTGACTTCCGTGACTGCTTGAGTGGGGATATAGCCATTGTAGAGGTGATAATATTTATTTTCGCCACCAGGATTGGCTTCAAAAACTAATTGACCGAGAAGTTTTTTGGGATCGATTTTTAAAACAACATAATCTCGATCTTGCCAGTATTTTGTCAAAATACGAGAAAGCTGATTCTCTGTTGAAAAATGAATAAATAGATCATCATCAGAGTCTAAAACCAAAGACTCTTTATATTGAGAACTTTCCCAATTTGCAATTGAGAGTATTTTATATAAAGAGTCTGGTGAGTGAGTGACTGTCATAAAAAGCTCCTTCGTTGAAAAAAGAGATTTATTATGCAGGTTGCATGTAGCCTTGTAAACGAGAAAGTCGCTCATAAGCAACACCAAGTCCTGTCAATGTGCCAACAGCGCCTACAAAGACACCCGCAATACGTCGACCAGCAGAGATAGAGTCTTTATGGGCAGCTCTATGTGCAAACTTGGCGCTATGGAGGGCTAAAAGTATACCAGCTCCTGCAGGAACAAAGATATTGAGTGTAATATTATTGAACTTGTTAAGGTAATCGTTGATGTCCAAAGATGGCTGTTCTGTAGAACTTTGATTTACAGGTGTAGCAAGTTGAAGAAACTCTTTACCACCTTCAACAGTTCTATTAGTAAACGGGACGCCAATGAAGTTAAAAAGTTGTCTATAGTTGCTTACCGTAGCTGGGCTACTTGCTGAGATATAAACTTCGCTTTTTTTCAAATTACCAATAGTTTGCCATACTCTTTGATGCCAAGGCACGATTTCATCACCTGTCGACTTCATTTCAAATTGGCAAAAAGTATCACCTATTTCTGTTCCATTCTGGATTTTGCGATTACAATTAGTTGAAAATTCCATTTTAGGAGCGAAAGCCTCTAAAGTTTCTTTACTAAGGCATGGTTGCTGAGAAACTTCGAGGGGATCGAACACTTGATGAGCTGCCTCTTTTACGTAAGAGGGTTTAATGGTGTTTCCTTCAAACTTCTCAATAAAATGAACCCCTTGTTGATTTAGAGCATATTGCAGAGCGATTTGACTCGCATTGGAAAAGGCAGGGTTAAAACTGAGTTTGGGAAAATTTTGCTGTATCAGCGCGTTTAGCGCCTCTGTATCGCTAGGCAAAGTATATCGACGAGTTGCTTGAGCTCCTTCTTTGGAAGTAAGGGTCATATCGCAATAAGTGTCTTCTCCAGCACTATAAAGCAATCCTGGGGTTGCTTTTGTTTCACAATCAATTTTTGTAGATGCAAGCTGAGGAAAAAAACACTGCTGGGCTAAAACTTTTTGCTCTGTGCATTTTCCCTGTGCATTAAATGATTGTATTGCCTCTGAAGTGGGGTCTAATTGGAAAGAAAATGTATGAGTAGATTCTGCAAAATTGGGATCGGTTACACTTTTAAAGAAAGCTTTAGCGCCAGCTGGGGTAAAAGCTTCAAAAGGGCGGCCTGATACAAATAAAGGGGCAAACTGGTTATGTGGGTTTATATTATTCTTCAAGATTTTCTCTAGAGCAGCTTGACGATCTTGAGGCGATAAAGAGGCTAGAAATGCGGCCTGAACCCCTTGCTGATTTTCAATATTTAAATTGAAAAATAGCCCACTTTTGTTTCCTTGAATGTTTGCTCCAAATATTCCCTGTTTCCAATCTTGGGGAAGACCATTAAAAATTTGATTGGGTTGATCTACTATTTCTTTACCGAAGATGTGTTGATGGAGAAAGGCTGTTTCAAAGGCCTTAAAGCGTTCTTGATCATTCAAATCAGCGAGCCTTTTAATAAAATATTGTTCATCGAAGAAAGTTCCTCCGCTAGGATGATACAGAAATGCATTTTGGCAGAGTTCTTTGGCTGTCTGAACTTTTAAGAATGGCTGTGAAAGAGGGGGTTTTGCAAAGCATGTATCTGAAGAAGAATAGTTTGTGAAAGTTGAATCGGTCATATTATTACCCTAAAAGTTATATTTTGATCTCAAATAATAACATAATAACGAATAAACATTAAGATTTTTTAAAGGAGAGAGAGTTTAGTAAAAATTTAAAAAAAAGATTTAAATTTTTTACTTCAGCCTAAGGGGTAGACTTTTTCAATCGATTTAAGCTAAACTTTTCTTTCAATTTAACCCCCCATACAACGAATGTTTGATTCACTTGAAGGCCAATCCTTAGTCGAACTAGAAGAAAAAGTTTTAAAAGAATGGAAAGATCAAGATATTTTTTTAAAATCAGTTCAACAACGCAAAAAAAAGCCCCTCTACTCTTTTTTTGATGGGCCTCCTTTTGCCACAGGGCTACCTCATTATGGCCATATTCTTGCCAGCACCATTAAAGACGTGGTGGCTCGCTATAAGACCATGCAAGGGTACTATGTCCCTAGGCGCTTTGGCTGGGACTGTCATGGGTTGCCCGTTGAAAACGAGATTGAAAAAGCTCATAACATCAAGGGGGCTCATGACGTTATTAATTTTGGAATTGGTCGTTTTAATGAAGAATGTCGCAAAATTGTCTTGAGATACGTTAAAGAGTGGGAAGTGATTATTTCTAGGCTAGGTCGTTGGGTTGATTTTGATCAAACCTATCTGACCATGGATCCTTCATACATGGAGAGCATCTGGTGGGTATTCTCTGAGCTATATAAGCAAGATCTAATTTATCAAGGCTTTAAAGTGATGCCCTACTCTGCACAATTAGGAACACCGCTATCTAACTTTGAAGCAAACCTCAATTATAAAGAGGTGGATGACCCCTCGATTGTCATCACATTCCCATTGAAAAAGGACCCGAATACTCAACTTCTTGTTTGGACAACGACTCCTTGGACACTTGTCTCTAACCTGGCAGCCTGCGTGGGTACTCATATTACTTATGTCAAAGTAAAAGAGATCAAATCAGGTATCATCTATATCCTAGCTCAGTCTCGACTGCACCATTATTTTAACGATCAGAGTCAGTATTCTATTGAGGGAGAAGTCAAATCAGAAGAGCTTGTAGGGCTAGAATATATCCCTCCTTTTGACTACTTTAACGATAAGAGCGCCTTCAAAGTATTATCTGCAGATTTTGTTAGCACAGAGGATGGGACAGGGATTGTTCATATGGCGCCAGGATTTGGCGAAGATGACTTTTATACTTGTAAAGCGGCCCAAATTGATCCTGTTTGTCCTATTGATGCTAATTGTAAATTTACAGAGGTTATTCCAGAATACCAAGGGCAGTTTGTTAAAGAAGCCGATAAAGATATTATCGCACGCTTAAAAGCAAAGGGTCGTCTTTTTTATCGGGGAACGATTCATCACCGTTATCCATTTTGTTGGCGAACAGATACGCCATTAATTTATCGTGTGACAACATCTTGGTTTGTAGCCGTTGAAAAAATTAAAGATAAGATTTTGGCAGCCAATCAAAGCATTTACTGGATGCCAGGGCATCTCAAACAGGGGCGTTTTGGAAAATGGCTTGAAAATGCCCGCGATTGGGCGATTAGTCGCAATCGTTACTGGGGAACTCCTATTCCAATTTGGGAAGCGGAAGATGGAGAGCGCATTGTTGTTGGTAGCTTGGATGAATTCAAAAAATATACGGGTGAGAAGGTCAATGACTTGCATAGGCACTTTATTGATGAGCTGGTCTTCAAAGACAAAAGTGGTAAAGTTTTTAAACGTACTGAAGGTGTTTTTGATTGTTGGTTTGAATCCGGATCGATGCCTTATGCTCAAAACCATTATCCTTTTGAGAATAAGGGTTTATTGAATAAAATTTTTCCAGCTGATTTTATTGCTGAGGGGTTAGATCAAACTCGAGGTTGGTTTTACACTCTCACAGTGCTGGGAGCTGCCCTCTTTGATAGCCCTGCTTTTAAAAATGCGATAGTCAATGGCATTATTTTAGCTGAAGACGGGCAAAAAATGTCTAAACGCCTTAAAAACTACCCAGATCCTATGGAAGTGGTTCACCAATATGGTGCCGATGCTCTGAGGCTCTATCTATTAAGTACTCCTGTTGTCAAAGGAGAAGATATGCGTTTTAAAGAAAAGGGAGTAGAGCAAATTTTTAGACAAACTCTCTTGCCTTTTTGGAATGCTCACAACTTCTTTGTTACCTATGCCCGTATCTATCAATGGGACCCTGTTAAAGAATTTAGAAAGCCTCATGCACTTTTAGACAGTTGGATTATTTCTAAGCTAAATCAATTGATTAACTCCATTGAAAAAGCCATGGATATTTATGATTTAAGCGCTGCTATTGAGCCTATTATTCAATTTATGGATGAGTTAACCAATTGGTATATTCGCAGATCGCGTCGTCGATTTTGGAGTAGTGAGACAACAGATGATCGCAAAGAAGCTTTTTCAACGCTATATGTTGTCCTTGTCGAAACATGTAAAATCATTGCCCCTTTTATGCCATTTTTGAGTGATATCATTTACAAAAATCTAGTCAATCCTGACAAGGAATTTGAATCTGTCCACCTCTGTGATTCTTCGATTTATCGCACAGATTGGCGCAACATCTGGCTTGAAAAGCAAATGAAGGCGCTTCAATCTGCTGTGAGTTTAGGGCACAGCATCAGAAAAGAGCACCGCATCAAAGTTCGTCAGCCACTTTCCAAACTGCATATTGCGATTGGGGATGCTTCTGAAAAAGAATTTTTAGAGAGCCAAGTGCATCTAATCCGCGATGAGCTTAATGTGAAAGAGGTTGTTTTTTATGAAGACGAGAATCAACTAGTTAACCTTAAATTGACTCCTAATTTTAGAGTTCTAGGTAAAAAAGTTGGACCTCTTATGCGATTTGTTCAAGCAAAAGTTCAAGAACTCGACCAAGCTCTTTTACAAGATTTATTGAATGATAAGCCAATATCGATTGAAGTCGAAGGGCAAACGATAGAATTAACTAAAGAAGATATTCAAATACAGCGAGATGTTAAAGATGGGATGGTTGCTGCAAACCTAGGCAATATCACTTTAGCACTTGATGTTGAATTAACAGAAGAGTTGATTGATGAGGGTTTTGCCAGAGAGCTTGTCAATAAAATTAAAACGATGAGAAGAGATGCAAGATTGGAAAAAACCGATCGCATCCGTTTAAAAATAGCGACGAGTGAAAAAGTTCAACATGCTTTCCATCAGTTTAAAGATTATGTGCAGAGTGAAGTCTTAGCTACAGAAGTGGTTTTTGAAAGCTCTCTAGAAGGGGCTGAGTGGGATATTAACGGAGAGTCTGCTGTCATCCTCTTAGAGAAAGCGAGTTAATAAAGCTCTCAAAATTAAAGAGCTTTTCCTCGATGCTTTCTGGAATAGAGCGTTGCTGTTACTAAAGCTGTAGCTGCAATGCTCCAGACAATGAGATTAGGCAAATTCCACCAATTCAGTTTTGTTTGGTTTAAAAGACCAAAACGTGAACTAGAAGGCCAAATAATAATAGCTGGAGATCCTTGGATATTCTTTTCAGGGATGAAACCAAAGTCTCGGCAATCTCTACTTCCTGCATGATTATCACCTAAGAAAAGATAATAACCACTTGGGATATGCAGGCCATAATTGACAATGAGTTCTTTATCGAGTTTTCCATCAACCATTGGAGAACCATAATCAAAAAAGCCTCTAGCTTTAGATTTTTCATTAGCAACAAAAGTAGTTAAGATCGGGTCGTCTTTAGAGAAGATCTTGTGATTGAGTAGGTATAGATCTCCTTCACGAAAGTAGGCATAACGATGCGGGATAAAATCGGTATGAGATTTATCAGGTTCATAAAGGGTAATCATCTCCATCCCTAAATTAAAAAGCTTTTGGGTCATGTAAGGATCTGAGCTATTTAATAAATGGTCTGCAGCTAATTTCTTCTGTGTCCCAGATCGACCGATTTGATAAGCAGTTCCATCAATAAATTCGTAGGTTCCATCGGCTAAATTAGCAAAAAAAGGGCTATACGAATGGGCTTTGAAAGAATGTTGCATGGCATAATTGCCGCCATATTCACCTTTGATGACAAATCTTGCTGTGTAGATGCTATTTTTAATCGCTTTAAGGTGCTCCTCAGATAAAGGAAGCAATGATTTTTCAGGGGTCATCATAGGACGAAAGCGACCTAAAAGATCAACGCCTAGGTGAGGACGTGGGTAGTTTGTATGAGGAGAGTGGTGTAGTTCTAAGAAAAAAGACTGATCAAATCCTTTAAGGTCATAGCCGAGTTCCTGGGCTTGTTTGCGATCGAGCATTTTCACCATCGCATAATTTTTAATGCCCCAAAGATCTTGATATTCTAATTTAGGGGATTCTTCAATCCATTGATGCCCGTTGGAGAATTTGCCATGCAATGTTCCTTGAGAACTCACATAGAGTTTAGCCACTTCTTGTCCCATTTGAGAGATAAATACAGGGGATGCAATTCGGCGATTTTTTTTGGGTTCGTCAATCGTTACTTTCCCTTCAAAGCTGCTGAAAGGCACGTGTTCAAGATTTTGAAAAATTTTTGAATCTTGAAATTCTTTTATTTCTTTTCCGTGTTGATCAACGCCATATATTTTTCCTCCGTAAAAGTAGAGGGTGTCTCCAGATTTTCCAATGAGTCTCTTAACCATTTGTTTTTTCGTATTAAAAAGAAATAAATAGCGAGATTTGTTTTCTTCAGGAGGTAAATTATCGACTGTAAAAATGGCTATATTGCCGCGGTTTAAATTAGAAGAATCAAAGTAGAGATGGGATTGTTTAAAGGGAAAATTAATTCCAAAGCATGTTTTAGTGGCAATGACGCGATCTTTTTCCAGAAGTGTGGGCCTCATTGATCCTGAAGGTATCTGATAATGTTGAAACCACAATTGATTAATCAGTGTAACTGTCAGCAGGGTAAAACCAATACCAATAACCCATTCGTTAAAGTAATCATACGGCGTTTTTTTTACGTTTAATTTGGTATAGTTGAGAAGCTTTTTAGAAATAGCATACGCATTAGCAGATTCTTTTTGATCAATCGCTTCTTTTAATTGAGAGAGAAGCTGCTTGATCATGGCATAAGCTTCATCAGAAAGTTTTCTCTTTTTCTTGATTAAAAGATCGCGAACATGATGAAAGGTCTTTCTTGATTTTCTTAGAGAATATTTGTAGTTTTGCACTAGTTTACTGATGAACATATGGTTTTGCTATACTTATGGGTTTGGTCGTTTCAACGCTCATTTGCGGATGCTCTTGAGGTTCAAAAATAAAGTAATAAAGCTTATCAGCTTTTAACTTATTATTTAAATTATCATTTACAATAGTGAACATTGCGTGACGATGCGCTTTGTCTTGTTGGAGAGAAAATGGGATTGGGGTGCAATGCAAATCATCTTTAAGCCGGATATAAACCTGATACCCTAGAAAGTTAGGATGTGTTTTAAGTTCAAATTGCAGATCTCCAGTAGCAGTATACTGATGAGAGATTAATTCTAGAGGAGGGATGGGCAGGCTTGTGTGAATCGATTTAAGACCTCGTCCAGAATCGATAATTCTCATTTTTACTTGTGAAAATTGATTAGCGACTTGAATCCAAAATGGAAAGTAACTAGGAACCTTTTCCCCTTCTTGAGGTAGGTAAATTTCAATTTTTTTATTAGCGAGTTCTGAGCCATCTTGAGGCCAGTGGGTCTGGTAGGCGTTGCAAGCTGCTGACTTCACTTTTTTCCCATCAAAGACGATGGGGGGATTCCACGTCAAGCGGTTATCAGGCATCTCTAAAGGGGGAGGGGGCCCTGCTTTTTTACGAAGGCTTTCGGGGATTAATTTAAATTGTAAGCTAATAAGTGTTGGGAATATTTGCTCTTGGGGATAAATCTTTTGCCAGCTTTTTTGAGAAAATGAATACATCTGCTCAATGTTTTTTACATTTAGATCTAGCTCATACATAACCCAAGAGAGATGCCCTGGAGCCTGACTATTGACCCATTCTTGCCAGAGGCCTTTGATTTTTTTTACTTCATTAATAGGAGCTGAGATTTCTTCGATAACGAGGGTTTCCCCTTTGGTGTCAAAAATATGAAATAAAGTAAAACTCTTGCCATGGCTGCTAACCAAATAGTCACCCTTTTTTGCCTTTTTTAAGCCTTGAGCTATAGCAAAGTCCTGGCAGACAAGCTGATGGCTAAGAAAAAGGATGGCAAATACAAAGAGAGGAAGTTTTTTTAAAGAAAGATTTTTTTTCATAATATTATGGGCAAAATTATATTATTTTTAGGGTTTTTTAGCATTAGAGAATTAGGGAGTGGAAAAGAACGGAAGGTAGAGAGCCAGCTACTAAACCCAGGGTTTAAAGAAAGATAAACTTTTTTTGAATAAAGGAAAATCTTTAAAAAAAAATTGCATAAAAGGATATTTATTCAAATTGTAGAGGCAATGATTTTGGTAGAATAGAATTGTGATTTGTAATAATTTAAAACTAAAATAAAAAAGTTAGTCCTATGAGTTTTATGAAAAAACGAGTTCATTTTATTCTTTGTCTTTTCTTGCTTTTTCCTTTAGCTTGGGTAAGCCCCATGAGCGCTCAGCTTCATGCTAAAGAGTCCAAAGCTTCAAATACTGCCGATGAGCCTAGCTGGCAAGAGCAAGTTCAAGAGCTGAATGAGAAAATTACATTATTGAAGCGATGGCAAGAAGGGTATAAAATGACAGCGGAGCAAGCCGAGTTTAAGGCAGATCGCCTCCAGTTTGAAGAAGATCAATTAATTGATGCTAAAAGACTTTGGAAGGTAGCTGAAAATGCTAATCAAAAAGCCGAAGACTTACAAGTCATTATTGACAAGTTGGTCAATCAGCGTAATATCATCTTAAAACGCCACAATCAACCTATCCCAAAAAAATGAGATGAAAAGATTTTTTTTAATCATTCCATTGGCTCTCCACAGTGTATTTGCTCCGATGTTGTTTTCGGAAAATCAAGATCAAACAAACCAAGACACTTTAGAGCAAATAGCAGATATTGAAAAAAGCATCCAGATGCTAAAAAAATGGCAGAGTCAGTATTTGAAAAAGAAATCATATTATGAATCGGAGCGCAAGCGAGTTTTATTTCGAAATAAAAGTCCCAAAGATGCTCAAAAAGCAGATCGCCTAGCAAGAGAGGCCTATGCAAACGTTGAAGAAATTCAAGTTCAGATTAACTCTTTAGAAGAGCGTAAAAATAGCTTAAAAGAATCAAAGCTTTAAAATGTCGTGTATTTCCCATAGTTTATCTCCTTCTCTATTGACAGACTTTTATCAGTTAACCATGGCTTATGGCTTTTGGAAAGCAAAAATTGATAATCATCAAGCTGTGTTTCATATGAACTTTCGCAGGCCTCCCTTTAATGGAAGTTTAGCTGTTGCAGCAGGTCTTGATACTTTGATAGAGGTGTTAAAAAACTATCGCTTTAAAGATGAAGATATTGCCTTTTTAAAAGATCTTAAAAATGATCAAGGGAACCCTTATTTTTGTTTAGACTTCCTTAAGCATTTGCAAGATCTTGAATTTAGCTGGGACATTGATGCTGTTGAAGAGGGAGAGTTTGTTTTTCCCTACGAACCTTTAGTGCGAGTAAAAGGGCCTCTTTTACAATGCAAGCTTTTAGAAAGCTTGCTGTTAAATATTATTAATTTTCAAACCTTAATCGCTACTAAAGCAGCGCGCATTTATATTGCTGCTCAAGGTGCTCCAGTCATCGAATTTGGATTTAGAAGAGCTCAAGGCATTGATGGAGCGGTTTCGGCCTCTAGAGCAGCATACATTGGTGGATGCAGCGCCACTTCTAATATCATGGCAAGTAAGCTTTTTAAGATTCCATTGCGTGGCACTCAAGCCCATAGCTGGATTTTAGCCTTTGATGATGAATTGGAAGCTTTTGAAGTTTTTGCACAAACACAACCCGATAATTGTTTATTCTTAGTCGATACTTATAATTCCTTAAAAGGGATTAAGCATGCCATCACTGTTGGCAAAAAATTACAAGAGAATGGAAAGAAATTCTTAGGAATACGTTTAGATTCTGGAGACTTAGCTTATTTAAGCATTGAAGGGAGAAAGATGCTTGATGATGCTGGATTTAAAGATGCTCTTATTTTAGCTAGTAATGAACTAGATGAAATGATTATTCGCGATCTTTTACAACAAGAAGCTCAAATT
This sequence comes from Odonthalia washingtoniensis, assembly GCA_032358235.1. NCBI lineage: Eukaryota > Rhodophyta > Florideophyceae > Ceramiales > Rhodomelaceae > Odonthalia > Odonthalia washingtoniensis. The sequence continues at coordinate 23,805 of JAULBU010103852.1, forward strand.
TGCGTTTGGGGTGTTGGTACCAACTTAGTGACTTCTCAAGGGCAATCTGCTTTAGATGGTGTTTATAAAATTTCGGCTATTAAAGCTCCTCATGAAGATTGGAAATATCGCCTTAAAATCTCTGAGCAAATGAGAAAGACAACGAATCCAGGCATCTTACAAATCAAACGTTTTACATCTGAAAAACGCTATTTAGGAGATGTTATTTATAATGAACTAGCTCCTCCTCCATCTAAGTGGGAAATGATCGATCCTTTAGATCCTACCAAGAAGAAAGAGTTTCCACTTCATCATCCAATGCAAGATTTATTAGTGCCGATTTTTAGAAATGGTAAAGCAGTCTATCGCTCTCCAGAACTTTCTCTCATCCGTCATAAAATGATTTCTCATCTGTCTTATTTTCACAGTGGTTTGAAAAGATTTGTATTTCCACATCAATATCCTGTGGGATTAGAAGCAGGGCTTTATCAAACAAAAACAAAGCTCATAGAAAAAATTAGGCAATCAAAATGACAAAAGCACTTTTAATTGTAGACGTTCAGAATGATTTTTTACCTGGTGGAGCGCTTGCTGTAGCTTATTCAGATCAAGTTCTTCCTGTTATCAATAAATTAATCGACCAGTTTGATTATGTTTTTGCTACTAAAGATTACCATCCTAAAAACCATATTAGTTTTGCAAGTCGTTGGCAGAAATCAGTGGGCTTTAAAATGAAGATAGGGGTTATGGAGCAGGTGTTGTGGCCAGATCATTGCGTTGCAGGTGAGTGGGGCAGTCAATTGTCAGATAAACTCAATAAGAAGAAAATTAAACTGGAGTTTATCAAAGGAACCCAATCAGAGATTGATAGTTATAGCATTTTTTTTGATCAAAATCATAACCCAGCTAGTGAAATAGATTCCTATTTTAAAAAGCATGAGATTTCTGATTTATATATTGTGGGATTAGCTACAGATTACTGCGTTAAACAAACAGCGCTTGATGCTCTTAGCTTGGGCTACAATGTCTTTATTGTTGTTGATGGATGCAAGGCTGTGAATGTCCATAAAAATGATGGCGCGGCGGCTTTGAATGAAATGCAAAAAAAAGGAGCCCATCTGATTTATTCCGATGAGCTCATTAAGCATCCTCATTTGAAAGTTCAAAAGAGAACAAAATAATCATTTATTTCTGAAAAAGTGGCTCTACCGCGATATCGTAAACCCCTCTTTCAATCCCTTCTTGTTTAAAAGAATTAAAGGAGACATCTTTTAAGAAATCAGGAAGAGACTCATGCTGAGCACTGCTCATCAATTCATAAGCGCTACTTTCAATTTGAGCATTTAAAAGCTCTAAATGGGGTAGAATTTCTGTGTTAAAATCTTTAACACTTTCAAACTTGTCGATCCCTTCTTTTTTGAAGAGCTCAAAATCTTGTTCTTGCATTTTTAAAGCTGCATTATTTTGAGCAGTTAAAAAAGAGGCGAGAGCTTGGTCATCTTGGTTTACGGCAAATAGTTCGCCCTTCAATGTTTCTAAATTTTGTTCCTGGTTCCATTTATAGCGTGCTAAATCATGCATCAGTACTAAGCGCTCTTGCATTAGCACAAAAAGGAGCTCAAGCTCATGAATGGTAGAGTGTAAATCTTTGCTGGAATTGACAGCTTCTTCTTTAAGAATAGGAGAGCTTGCTTCTGCTTTGGTGAAAGAAGATACCATTAAGCAGCCTCCGATTAAAGCTCCACATAAGGTCATTTTTAGTAATTTCATTTTTCTCTCTTTGTTTAGTTACAATTTATATATTAAATTGATTCCATTGCGAATGGGAATCAGTAAGTTTTCAACTTTGGGGTCCTCATAAATAGTCGTATTAAACTCATCCATTGCTTGCAAACGAGGATTATTGGGATGGGTTATTTCACCCTTCCATAGTGCGTCATCAATTACAATGATCCCACCTGATTTTGTTTTTTCAACCAATTTTTTATAGTTGGAAAGATATGATTGTTTGTGACCATCCAGAAATGAAAATTCTATACCGCTAGGTAATGCATCTATAAATTCATCAGCATCTTGCAAACTAAGTTGAACTTTCCATCCATCTGGATGTTGGTCGATATTTTTTCTTGCGATTTCAAAACTTCTGGGGTCCTTTTCACAACTAAATACTTTTCCTTCTTTGCAGCTTGCCTCTGCTAAAACCAACGCTGAAAACCCAATAAAGGTTCCAACATCAACGATATATTTGGCATTGGCTAATTTGACTAAGATAGATAAAAGAGCCGCAATTTGTGGCCCACAAATCATATGAGCCCCTTCACCGTGAAGGTGGGCATTTTCCATTAAGCTGTTTAAATAATTAGAAAGTGGCTTGGAGTGCTTTTCTAAATAATTATTTAAAGGAGCAGAAATCATAAAATATTTTGTTTAATCTTTTTATCACATATGATACCAGGTGTTTAGCTTAAAATCAAATATTGAGAAGATATT
>JAULBU010103963.1:0-26264 GCA_032358235.1 Odonthalia washingtoniensis
GAGTTTCTTCTCACGGTGGTAGACAATGAATCCTATGAACATACATTGTACTTCATTAGATCATGCGGAAACGGACGCACTGTCACTCGCCACGGAAAACTCAAATTTCTACATGAGTGTATTGAATATTGTGCTCAGGATTTATCTAATGAAGCAGTGAAGGGAATATCTGTACATATCAAAGATACCTGTACATACCAAAGTTGGAACTAAACTTCATTCTCACTTTCTTCTCTCTTCGTACATTGGTGACATCCCTGAATGCGAAGATATGTGTACAGTGAACCGGAATAGAATCACGATATCACCGTGTCATAGGTGTCTCATTTCTAAAAGTCAGTTACCGTTCAATATAAATGAACCTGAACGGTCGCTTAGCGTTTCAATGGATATTATACGTCGGGTTAAGGACAATGATACAGCCGTACTTGATGAATTGAACAATTTATCAATGCTGCCAATTGCACCTATATTTCATAATTTCCCAATGGTGGGGTTGACCCCAGCTGAAGATATTTACGCCATTTTCACATTTGAACCACGACATGCCCTTTCCCTCGGAATATCGCGCATGCTCAAAGAATTTGCGAGCCGCATCCTCTCTGATACATCTCGCTGTTCTTCATCGATATAGACTGCAAGTGGGGAAATTCGACAGTTCAATACAATACAAAGATCTGTTTTAAAAACCCTCAACACCTTTTTAACCGAAGTAGAGAGAAGTTCCCGGGGTTTCAACCTACGTGTCGATTTCTCAAAACGTTGTAGTGGTTGTACCATTTCTTGCCTTTTTACGGAATCTGGATTAGTCGGCATGTTGGAAGGTGCAGATTTCAATACTATTGATTTGGTATTTCTTTTTATAAGGGGATATGATCTCTGTTGTGACAACATTTTGACATCCCCTGTAACCAATGTTTTTACACAATATGTGGAATTAGTGAACTGTATATGTAGTCTCGATCGTACACCTGGGTGGGCGCAGGTCGAGCTGCAGAAACTGAAGACAGATATTTCTCATTTTAAAGATGTTTGGAGGTCAACATTTGGGGCGTATCAAGCATCAGAAACGGGTACACCAAAGTGTCATATGCTTGATCATCTCCCAATGGATCTGGAAAGAACAGGAGGTTTGGAATATATGAAGAGCGATCTGTATGAAATGGCACATAAAGGTGTGAAGGAAGATTACAGTATGACATAAAAGAGAACTCAAACAGCAATGGTGGAAAAGATGGCTGTTCAGGGAGATGGTATGAATCGAAAACATACAACCGAATTTGGTAGAGGAAATAGTCTTAGTTCAAATAGACCAAATTCAAGTCCAGTAAAAGCTGTTAGAAAAGACACTGCTTACCTTGTTCTTTATGGTCCATCTATTTCATTTTTTTGAAATAGAGCGTCTGAATCTTGAAATATTCAAAAGAAAGAGCGGACTGGGAGTAGAATACAATATATGTGACCATTTAAAGGATTTATCATACGTAGCTGGAAATGATATAATACAGGTTCTCAGTAATCTTCTTCGAGAGATCCTAAGTAGTAATGGATTCAATTCGAGAAAGTCCAGACATGTAAAACTTCAAGTTCATGTGGAAGCATATATTTCAGGGTGCCCGGTCGCCTCTCCCCAAGACATGGACGAAAACAGTAACGAAGATTTCATCCCCAAGGATAGTTTACGATTTTCGCAACGCGTTGTCGCGAAAAGACGGTTCACGGATCAAAACTCCCGAGATTGGATAATGTCATTATCGAAACAAGTGGAGACGAGGAGGTATCCATCAAGAATGGGTACATGTGGGTTTCGGTTTGCAAAGATATTATCATTATTTCGAATTAATATCGGTTTTGATAGTTAATCATGCAAAATTCACAGACTGCGACATTGTCCAGATTACAAGATTTGTTTTGAACAAGATTTGTGTTTTCTGAAGTTCTATGAAGTTATAGGTGCTGAAAAACTGCCAATAGATGGTATTGATAAGATTCTTGTGTGTTTGCGTCTCTATTGGCAGCGTCATGAACGAAAAGTAGGAACAACATCGTCCAGTAAACAGCACGGTCTAATTCCCATAGACCGTATCAGAGGATTAGTAAACATTAATCCAGCCGACGTGGAGATGGGTTTACTGCATAAAGCGAAGCTCAGAAAGGTGACATTTGGGAAACTACGAAGTGGTGAAGAAGGCTGGTAATCTGATATGTTTTATGTGAACAGATTTTGCAGGCCGCCAGGGGAGTTATATGAGAATGATGGAGCCCACCGTGATCTGGACGGTGTTGAAAGCGGATAGTTTAGTATAGCATGAGGACAACTCAACAAGTATAAAATAGTAATATGAAATGAAATGAGACGCAACGGTGTCAGGAGATTGTGAAAACATTTGAAATAAAACGGTGCCTTTGATATTAAAAAAAACTTTTCTTTTTTATCCTTTTGTGAAAGAAGAAACGAAAGAAAAAGATCCAAAAGCAACCAAGAAACAGAGAAAGAATTAAAAAAACAGAGAAACAAAAGAAAATCAATAATAAACGAAGAAAAAAAACAAGAGTGGAAAAAAACCAAGAAACCAAGAAACCAAAGGAGAACATAGAAGAAAGAATGAAGAAAATAAATAAGACGTCTACATTTCATCACATCTTCGCTGGCAATTTCACCATCTTCCATATCCAACCCGTGAAATCTCGATTTTTTTCTTTTTTGTCTGGGGCTATCATCATATTCTTCTACATCACTTTCGTTGTTGGCATCCAACAACCTGTCTTCTACTATAACTTTCAGAGGTTTACCTAAATCCGTTGTTTGAATAATGTATCAATCTACTACGTTTCCCAGAACTTTTGATACGAATTGTTTAAATGCGTTCTGCGTTAAAGATATGTAATAATGGTTTTGACAACACCGCGTATGTTTTCGACTATAGTTGTAAAGTCTCAGTTTTACTAAACCTTCCATCCCCACAGTTAGTTCTAAATCAAGCTGTTCAGGATCATCACACAAGGCATCTTCAAATGCATCGTGACATGTCCTAATACATTAAGCAGCAGCCAAAGGCATTAACTCCATCAAAACTCTTTTACCTGTATTGGAATTCAAAGTAATTAATTTTTCCGCCCCTTCGAGATCCAGGGCCAAGGGGATGACGTCTCGTACCACTCTTGAAGTGCTTTTCGGATGTATTTACTGGGAAACAACGTCCTCTCCAGTCGCGTACTTTTACGTCGTCATCATCACCTTAAATTAAGAATCTGTTTGGGGCCACGGAATTTCTCCGTGCATATCAGAACACTAGACCTCAGTAACCTCGGATATATAGTGATGAACAGATGGTGTCGTCTTGTTCGTGTACTGAGCGATGTAGTCAACAACAGAAGAAGGGAAGATTTTTTCATGATGTTCCATCTTCATCGCTATTAGTGCAGATGACGTTCCTCGTTTTAATTGATTTTTTTCTCTGTCTGAACCGGATGCAGAAGAATTTATGACGCTTTCTGCCACTTCAAATTGTAATTGCATTGATCGTTTCTCCTCAACAAGACCTGCCCATTTTTCCTCATACAATTTTACAGTACCGCTGAGACGGAGGTACGAGGTACAAATCCCTTTTTTCTTCATAATCTCTTTTCAAAGAATCAAATTTACTGATGGTCACAACCATCTTATCCTGTTCATCTTCAACTGCACTATTTTTGTCAAATGGAGTATTATTCACTGGCCGTAGTACCCTTCGTATTTTATCCGTCCCATTCCCTCTTTCTCTCATCACTCTAGGACTAACCATCCTAGATCTACTGTCATTATCAACACCACCGGGCCTGTATTGGTTGATATAATTTCTAATTGGAATCGGAGCATTAGCTGAAATGTTTATTTCAAGTCCATGACTAGCTGCTGTTTCATCACCATCATCGCCATAGTCTCCCTATAGTTTTCTTACCACGCCCTCTTTCTGTCATCACTATAGGACTAACCCATCTAGATCTACTGTCATTATCAACACCACCGGGCCTGTCTTCGTTATCATCATTACTCATTACATTCGGTGTACGTATTTTTGAAGACAACACCCGTACTCGAGAAGACTTTCGGGGACCAATACGAGTAGATGTTACACATTTTTGATGGCTACTTATACCATATCCTTCAAAGCCATCTGAACGAATCCCATTTTGATTTTGATCATCGCTTTCAACTGGTTCAGAATCTGTTCTGAAATCCTCCTACAAAACAATATCTTGAGACACAGCTTGAACGTTGGGAGCAGCAATCTGTGCTTGTTGAACAAGTTTCGGTGACTCATTATCTCCTCCAGATATATTCTTCTCGGGACTGGAGGTAGAACATGTTCTTCTGTCACTCTTTCTCTTTGATTTTCGTCTGGTTCCGGTTTTGCATGCCGTCGGTGTGATGGAATCCTTATTTATTTTTGGGGATATTTTTACTGTGAAAAGAGAAAGACAACTGTTTGTTACCGCCCTTTCGGCGTGTATGGAAATAATTACCAAGTATGAAGACAGGAAATGTGAAGCCGTGACTGTTGGGTACCCCCGGCTTATACGAGTAACTCCGTGGCCGTCAGGTCCCAACGATCACATACATTATGTCATTAACTTTCCACTGTTTGTGTAAAAGTGTAACAATTTCATGCTGATTTAGGAGACCTTTAGAGCTTTCAAATAATTCGGAACGTTTTGATAGCTATAACAATTTCATGTTGAAATAGGAGACCATTAAAGATTTCAAATACTTTATAACGTTTTAATATCTCTAACTCTTCTTTCACCTCAAATACATCATAATCATACATTTCAGAACTCTCCCTAAGTATGGCATCGTCTTTAAATGATGATATTTTGCAATTCAACCAAGCCCTTTCAAAAATGCCCAACAAAGAACTTATTGGTGCAGTGAATTTAGATCATTTGTAACATACAGAATCGCTTTTGTTATTTGGGAACGAGAAGAGACGTGCCCGAAGAACTTTAAAGCGTGTGTACGAGAAAAGCACCAAATAAGTCCATCTTGTTCTTGTACTGATGAGAATGTACAGAAGAACTGTTGCTAGATTGTAATTACAAAATCGTGCGGCGTTACATAAATTACCGCTTTCTAAGTATCTCAGGCAATACTCCACCGACACTGTGCATACTGCACAGAACTATGAAATTTCCTATGAATACTTGCTTCAAACAATACGTCACTATTCTTCTTTACTGATTCACAACCATTGTACTTTCACCCCTTCGTCTATTACTCATAATAATGAATTTCTTCCTCCTTCGTTTCTTGATAAATCACCACCTCCATCTCCACCATCGACAACGCACGTAACTTCAACGGATAATGATAATTTCGATGAATATTCCACATGGATATCATCCTTTTCAAGTTACGGTAATGACTACAATAAACTAATCTGTTTTTTGGATGATATGCAGGGCCGTGGCGATTGCAATGAACGAACACGAAGGATTGCTATCCAAAAATTTAACGACGATCCATCATGGAAAAATGTTATTGTGGGGGAGGGAGGAAAAGAAATTGTCAGACCATCAATGTTTTCCCGCATTTTCTTTCTCCTTCTTTACAATACCCAGGTACGATGTAGCAGCTGCATATCAACCATCTAAAAACTTTTACTGACCACACCACACCCACGTCAATTAATTTCATACATCCAATATCATCATGTCTTCTCTTGGTTGCAGGCTTTCTGACAGTACTGAAGCTGAGGAACAGCTTGGTAAGGGCTATTACTACTAATGCTATTAATGTACAATATCAACCTGAACAACCAGTAGCATTGATCATCTTCCAGTGCAAAATGAAATTCCGGTGGAATATGACAGTGGTAATTGTACTATTGCCGGTGATGTATGGGAAAGTTCGAATCAACAACAAATGCAACAATCACTATCTCAACATCATACGGAGTAGGTTGATGGAGTTGATAGTGGAAGAGCACCTTGGGATTAAGAAAAAGAAGGTAAGGATAGTCGTCAAGTTTCTGAATTATTCGGTGGACATCTTGAAAGTGAAACGACTAGTACTACAATGACGAATGTAAATGAATCAGTGAAATTAGCCATGGTCTGGATATGGATGTGACTGCGAATGGTGTGGTAGAGTAATCGTTCGGTATTGGCATTGAAGATGGGAATGCGCATGTGAAGCAGGCTTTTGGACAGAACGAAGCAAATAAATAGGAAGTTGCAGGTAGGAAATCTGCCGATTTGTGGAAAGTAACAAATGAAGAGGAAAAGGAACGACCGGAACAGACTGGTTTCGACGTTGTTTTTGGACAAGGTGATGCAGAGGGTGACCCGTGGGGTGAAGTAGACAAGGGTGGTGAGAAAGAACAAAACAAACAGCAACAGTAATCTGGTTTTGACGTTTCTTTTGGACAGGGTGACGCAGAGAATGATCTGTGGGGTACCATCCAACATCCTGCGCAGAATGGTCAAAGTCAACATCCGGAATCAGCATTTAAACACCCTCTCCTTATCCCTCCTTCGCTGAATTTGGTCGGTGGATGTAAAAATACGGAAGAAGCTGCTTCTGATCTGTGTGCGGAGAGTACAGAAGCTGAAATCACCTTTCTTCGCCGCATAGCCTCAAATTGAAACATGTGTAACCGTGCCACTATCTCATGTACCAATTCTCCATTACATGTCGAAGAATAGTTCGCACCAACGTTCGTACAACCCTACAATCCAAAGACCTTACTTGTCGCTGCTCCAAATGGGGAAGTCTTAACGACGTGTACACTACGCCACGCCTTAATTCAATTTCAGTTGCCTCCCATTCCTGCGTCACAGAACCCAGAACCTGATGTACATTGACCATCGCTTCACCACACGCCAAAAGTTTCAGGAGTCACAACGCCTCCATTTCCAGCCGACTACTTTAATACTTTCTTTCTCACGTAGCTTTTTCTCCGCGCCAGACAATCCCAAAAATATTTGATACATCGCTCAAATTTTTGGACAAAACGTCCTCACGGTCTTTTGCCGCCTGTTACTTCACTTTTTCCAGATTTACTTCAGTGTCGTCGTCCGTCTTCATCACCACATCTGGATTGCTGCCATTTTAGTCCTCCTTGTCCCCGCTATAATTTGGTGTATCGACACTACTTCCTCCAAAAATACCACCATCGCCGAGAACGTCAGTTCTACTAGCACGTGAATGCTCGTTCTCAGTTCCACTTCTCTGTTGCCGATCATTCGACGATGAAATAAGTCCTCCATTTGTTTTATCATCTTGTCGTTCACTGCTATCACCATTTAAGTCTATTTTTGACTTCTTGATTTTCTTTCCCCCTTTTTCCGTCTCAACTTTCTTTTTTACCAAGTCAATGAAATAAACTTTTCGCCTATTTCGCCCCCAAGCATCCATCACAAGTAAACATGTAGTCATATGATCCAGTTTCCTAACTTGTCTCGCTGTCGGTGCTCTTACTGCCTCTACAATCTCACACCCTGGACTATTAACGGTGTCCTTTGCACTGATGGAATCGACATCGGCACACTGGAGATCATAAATGGTGACACTTTATCCACACAAGAAGAATACCCACTACCGCCTACACGGCCAGTTCTGCCCAGCACAGATTTCTCAGCAACGATCAAAGCGGCAACTCCTGCAGATCTTGGCTCTGTCTGTCCTTCATTTTCGACAGGAGTTATTTCATAATCACCTGCATCAACCATTACATCATCAGCGGAAATAAAATCACCCTCACGCTTCATGGCTGGATCATCATTGCTTTCAGCATCTCGATTCGGCATATGCTCCATGATATGTACGAATATGCAACAATATTCACTGAGTATTGTTGCAGATTCGTACTGGCAGTGCTTCTTCATCATCGTCACTCCCATCTTCATTATCTTCAATTTCAGGGACTTCATCACCCGCCTCACTGGCATCTTCAAATTCCTCTTCAAATTCCTCTTCAAATTCCTCATTTTCTACAGCGATATGATTATCGTTGTCATTTTCATTTGAGGATTATTGTTTAGTGAATTATTAAAATTTACTTGCAAATGTCGTGACAGGTTGCACAGCTGTAATTTATAAATCACAAATGGAAAAAATCAGTTCTCATTTCACGTCTTAAAATCAATGTAAGTGAATTTCAAATGGCTTGGGAAAGCCAATAGGAATCGCCGTCATGTTTTATTTTTTGTAAAACGAAAATCGAAACAGTAAAAAACCAACTTCTGAACTGGCGGTTTATGACAACAGAACCGTACGATTCTTCTCCCGACCAACGCCCAACTCCAACGCCATCCGCTCACCAACCCTTCCGTTACGCTCGTAACAAGCAACACATCGAATGGGCGAATCTGACGCAAGCCGCCGGCCGTATCTATTCAACTCTTTTCGTTAAAAATCACAAACTGTCACCGAAACAAAGTCACACTAACTGTCACCAAACCAAAGTCAAGTTATCATCACATTGTATTGGACGTTCTCCCTCATCATCATCAAATTAAATCAAGCATACATTATATTGGGCTTACTCCCTCACCGTCACCAAAATATATCAAACACACATTGCAGTGCATGTTCTTTCTCCCTCACCGTTACCAAATTAATTAAACCGAAAATAGATTTGGACGTTCTCCCTCACCGTCACCAATTTAATTAATACGCAAATAGATTTCAACGATCTCCCTCACCGCCACCAAATTATTTAATACGCATATTGTATTAGACGTTCTTCCTCACCGTCACCTAATTAATTAATACGAAAATAGATTTGGACTTTCTCCCTCACCGTCACCAATTTAATTAATAGATTGAATGCTTGGAAAGTTCTCTCCAACATCATCCTTTGTTCATTAAATTTCCCAAATGGCTGATAATTGTACAGAATTTTCTGGACGTGTGATTCAAAGTTCACAATTAAGTAGTGATGGTGAGCTACAAAATAATGTAGTAGCAAACAGAGAAGTAAATGAGGGAGGGAACGCGACCAGATCTCCGAGTTTGATACGTAAGAAATGGACACGGTTTACTTCAGGATGGGATATTATTTTACTGAAGTTTGTGGTATTTTCTGATGCCCACTTTGCCTGACATGGGGAATCGAAAAATAGATTTAAAGAAGTCCCAAAACTATTCGTTTCTCAAATCCCGGAGGAAGTGTGGCTTTTGACCACAGAACCAAACTGGAAAACTCTAAATAATAGATACAAAAAATTAGTGGCAGACCATCGAATCACAACAAGGAATAATTTAGCTGTGTCGGGTATTACAGAAATAAGGAGCGAAAGGGAAGTTTTGTTGGATGACATTGTACTCGCCGTTGACGAAGCGGAGGAACAAAAATGAACGGAACGACAGGAAAGAACGTCTATGGACTGGAGGCTTCAGGAAGCTGGAAATGAAATTCGAAGTAGGGCAGTGAGTGGTGATGAGGAAAGGACAACAGGTCATATTTTTGAAGCGACTACTCCTTATTCAACGAATTATGTAGCTGTATCTCATTTAAGTCGTCGTAAATTTGATTTGGATTATGATGATCGTCAACTTTTAGATGATCGCATTAAACAAATGTCTGAAAATGAGACCAAAAGTTTAAAACCTGATCAGGAGGGGTTGCATTTTCAACGGCTATCAGAAAAAAATATTACTGAACGTCTCAATAGAGATCAAACAATTAACTAACGGCGTCTTATCCTTGAACGAAAGAGATTGGAACTACAGCAACGCAGGGAATTAATTTAAATTTAGGAACGAAGGTAGTCTACTTTAGAGCGCAAAAAAATGTCTGGTTTACTTTCAGCTCTTACAAAAGAGTTGACAAAAAAGTCAAACGACTACAAATGACCATTAATCTTTTTTCAGGTATTTATTGAGTGTCGGTGGATAAACATTTATTGAGCTTTGCACTTGTCCCCTATGTTGCAAACAAACTTTCAAATTCCAAAGAAGGGCCGAAAATTTGTACATGAGTGCAATTGGTGCACTATGTACTTTCAACGTTCGTTTGTAATCTTTGTAGGTCCAATTTTGTTTTATATCTTTGTATTAATGTTCCACTAATACTCTAATAGCACTCATACTTTTATTTAGAAGTTGCTGTTGAGGAGTCGCAAACTGTCTACTAATGGCAATCTAAAGCCACGGACGTAAAATGTAAGCTTAGTTCCCGTAGATATAGTACTTATTCCCTCCAATTTTTAGAGTTTGTTGTAATATGTTTTTCATCCCGCTTTCACGGTATAAAGTTAAGTCATGTCGTCTTCCAGCCTCGGGTCCGTACATGTGGAATATTAATCCATCTGGTGTCTTCACTGTTTTACAAATCAAACAATGGAAACGCCTGTGGCTTGAGTAGCAAGCCAGTTGATTGACGCCCAGTCCCCCCGGTCTACACATTCAATTTTTGTAAAATCTATGAATCCCACACAATTGGCTAAAATAGATCACTGTTCCCTGATTGATGAAGCATACATTTCCGCTCGCTCCGTCGTTGAGTCACTTCTGAAAAACGACAAAACGTGGCCCCAATTGTCAATGAAATACGCCAGGGCCACCGAGAATATTTTGGATAGAACCGATATGTGCATGCCAAATATGTGTTCTAAGTCATGCCAGCGACTTGGAGATGCTAAACGTCTAAGAATTATGCAACAAGCGGTCAATTCATTGTATGAATAGTTCGACCTTGCCATGCTACCGGCATTAATTTCTGTAATCTTAGCAACCTCATTAATTTCTCTTGGTAAAATCCGAAAGTTCTTTAGACACGCTTCAGTGGAGAAGCTGCTTAGGTTAAAGTTTTTTGCTTTTACATGTCTCTTTCGTGCTATCAATTTGTTTAGATCGTCCCTATATTTGTCGCCTTTCGACTTCAGTCTTATTAGTATTGCGATGTCGGCCCTTACAATTATTGCCAGTCTTAGGAGATTTGAGTATTTCATTATTCTTCCTTTCGTTTTCTTGATTTTGAAGTCAGTTTGCCTCATAGTAGGATAAGACGACGTTAACCTTGTCTTTTTTTGTTTGTCTGTTCCAGAGACACACATCATCAAAGATAAAGACGTTATATCAAAAAAATCAGTCTTTCTTACTGAATTATGGTTAAACAATAATCAAAAATTAGAAATTCATTAAAAAATGACATCTCAAAATACATGAAACGTGTCTCATTTTTTATCTCATTTTCTGAGTGAAATCATTAAACAATAATCCTCAATTAAAAGTAAATTTTACTATAAACATTGTTTAGAACGAATCTGGAATTACAGTGTAATGGAATGCAAGAACCAGAAATACAAAATTTAATTTTGTATTTCTGGTTCTTGCATTCACAAATTTTGTAATCCCTATTTATTCCTTAGTGTGCACTGTATTCAGTAAACTCCACGTTAAAATATTATTGGGAAATAGTATTATGTTGGTGTACTTTTCAATGTTTTTCAGCCATTAATCTCCGGTGATGATGTGATGAGAGTCATTGCTAAAGAAATGCATTCTATCCGCTACGCATTGAGCGTACCCCATAAACATTGCACAGTTCAATCGCCAAAGTTAGCAAAGTGGGAGGCGGCTCGACTTCTGGAGCAACACTTCTGGATATCTCAGCTGAAGAACAGTTAAAGTTCGCGCACCCTTGTTCAAATCAACTCACCATCGTTTGATCAAATCATATCTTCTGCCGCAAATCATCACCTGAATCATGATGGCATTCATCACACCCTTCTCGACCTCGGTCAACACCCGACACCTTGCCTTTCACGGCACACCTGTTCAACAGACCAGGCTCACGCCACACACCTCCACTCCACGTCAGCCACGCCCAGCGCACATCATTGAATGCCAGGAAAAGAAATTCAACTACAATATCTATCAAGATGTGCAAGACCGGTCAAGACGCGCATTAAAAGAATCTGACCGAGCTATATCCATTCGGAAACCACTCGGCCTTGTGTTGGAAGAAGGTAAAGACGGTATGGTATTCATCGCCGAGATGGATCCTGAGGGAAATGCCGCCGATACAGGCGAGGTGAACGAAGGTGATATTCTCGTCGCTGTATCCGCTACATTTGGGGAGGAAGTATGGTCTACACGTGGGGTTGGTCTGGACATTGTCATGAAATCAATTCGTATCAGAGCTGGTGACTTTGTTACCCTTGTCCTTGAGTCTCCTGATCAAGCTTTTGAACGGAAAAATTTCTCTACTGAACAGGCCGAGGCTCGACGTTCGGACGCACGGGAAAAATTCGGAGAACGTGAAGTTCTCGACCCTGTTTCATGGAGAAGTGCTACGCCACCTTCAGGTGCAATTTATGAGGACGGCGACCCTGTGGCCCCAACTATCGACGATAAACTGAAAGAGAAATTGAAAGCTGAAGTTGCTGCACCTTACGAACAAAACTGGATTTTGTGGGTCGGTGGCGGTGTCTTTGCTCTCGTCGTTCTCAGCGTTTTATTCGGTATCAAGTGATTTCAGTCTTTTCTTCCTATTTTTTCTTTCTTTCTCACTCAATTCCGTTCGTCTTCTGTGGGTAAGTCGGGGACCCGCGTTTATAAGTTGTCATACATAAGTTTTCAAGTTATTTAGTCCGCGCTTAAATATGCATATAAATACAAAAGAAAAACTTAGTGAAAAGTCCAACCAAAATTTAAAAGCATTTGGAGTAAGGAAGCGTGGGAGAGAAGAGGAACAAACCAAAATGAAGGTTGATGCACATACATTTTCAAAGTTATTGCTGGGGCTTGTTGTCCCCTGTCTCATCCTTTTCCACTACATATGGTGTTGATCGGCCAAGATCCATTGTCCCCATTGTAGCCCACTTATCTTTGATGAGTCCATACCAGCAGCAGCCACTGATAGCAATAAGACATCCGATGATATTCATAATCGTGACAGGATTTTTGAACATGAGAATACTGACTCCGATAACGAGAACAGTTTTTACATTTCCTGCCACCGTAACAGTTACTGAAGAAGTGGCCTTAAGCACGATAAACAATGTGACATTCAAAATGTACGATATAATACCACTGAATACCAGCAATATGAAATCGCCAGATGTACGCTCACTATCCGCGAACCAAGCGATGACTCCGTCACGTTCTAATACGACGCAGATCGGTAGTAGTACTGCGACAGATGGAGGTGCCATGTAGTACAGAAGATTGATACTGTCAAGTTTATAACGCCCTGCAAGCATTTGAGAGCTGAGTACGAATTTAAGTCCTGTTAGGAAACACGCAGTAAGAGCGGCGATGAAACCACCAACATGAAATTGAAGTTCTGTAAGAGAAGCCAGAGCGACACCTCCAGTGATAGGAAGGAGAGCAAGCAAAGCCGCCGGGCGTAACTTTGATCGAAAAACTACAAATTGTAAGAAAGCTGTAGCGACAGGTGTGAATGATTTAATTGTTTGCATGAATGAAACTGGGACAAAACGAAGAGATATATTACCGAGACAGATGTTAGTACAGAAGACAACTGAGATAACGAGGAGTTTGGAATAGTAATCATGTGGATCGACGCGAACCTTCTCAACGGAATGCATGTAATCAATAGTCAGATGGGAGAGAAAACTCTGAGTAGTCATGTGAATGAGAGTAAGTGTGAGTGGACTGTTGAAGTGCATTTTTTTGAAAATGAACTTGTTGAGAAGGACGGTCGTTCCATTTGCAAGGAACCAGCAGGCTATATAGAAGGCGATGACGTATTTCGACTTGGCAGAGGACGGTACTGACGAAGGCGGTGTTACTAAGGAAGGCGTTACTGGGAATGAGGATTTAGATGATGCGGCTCCGCCACCCTGCGACGGCTGTTCAGCAACCACTTTCATGATGGGATGCTGATAATGTTGGGATTGGAAAGAGTAGGGGTTACGCTTGAAGAGCGGGGCTTAGGTTTGGAGAAGATCAGAACAACGAGGGGAATGATTAAATGAATAAATGCAGTGCGAGCGTCGATGAAGTCGTGATCGAAAAGGATCACCGAGCGCAGCACGTTTGGATGGTGGTCGTAGTCTGCCAGCGACCAAATAAAGCGGATGTAGCTTCGTAGACATCCGGTCCCTTAGGAAAAGTTTGGTAAACGGTTACTGGAAATACAGCTTCGAGACTTGGTGATGTCACCATTTAATGGGAATTTAATTTTCATAAACCAATCATGTCATTACACGTTTTATGATTGAATTCTTTTGTTTGAAAGTTGAATTGATTGACTAGACCTCATATAAATAACCAAAGAATGTAGAAACATAACATTACATTCAAAACTGCTAAAACTGCGTTATTTATTTGTTTCTAGACGGGTTTAGGTTGATTTGGTTGATTTCAAATATTATTAATTTTTATTAATATTTTTTGGTCCCTGAATCGGGAAACCAACCCATGTTTGAAACAAACAAGTTGTTTCTATTCTCAGAAACCACTCGCCGGATCAAGAAAGTGATATAAAACAAACGTGAATTCTAATTTGATTGTGCTACTTATTTCGCCACAGAGCAAATTCCACTGTCACTGTTTAACTATTCTCTCAGGTGTCTAGGACAGTCAATTCCCATGTGATTAGATTTTTCTCAATTTGTCTCAGTGCGCGGGATCAACTAGGGCTCGTTCCAGATTTGGCAAACCCAAATTTTGATACTAAACGATAATAAGAAGACAGTAAAATGTTTATCGAAAAGTCGATAACAAATTCAATTTTGGCAAAATGAAATTTGGATAAGAAATTTATAAGTGATTAATAAGTGATTAGCATATAGAAAGCATTACATGTCAATTATTGGACATGCAAATAGGAGCTGCACGTCAGAAAAGTATGTCACTTTTTGTCCCCCCCCCACCCCATCAGTACTACAACAACGTCGTTCACTTCGTCAACCCACATCCATAACTTGTAAAATGTGCATTCGTGATGCACGTAAAAGAAAACATTCATCACGCGCGGTAAGAAATGTAACGTCGGTAACAAGTGCTCGTGGCGTAGACGCATCAATGTCAAATATTCCAATGTTTTTAAACGGTATTAAGTACGAACTTCAGGAACTACAATTGGTACAGGATAGGACATATTTGGTAAAGGAACGGAGTTTCGATCTAATTAACATGGATGACAAGGTATGTCTTCAAAATTACAATTTCAGAAAAGAAGACATAATTAAGTTACAACAAATATGAGAGTTGCCAAGATCAATGAAAAATAAAAAGACGACGGTAAAAAACTGATTTATGTTTTCGTTTTGTCTGATGTGCCGAAGGTTGGATATTGCTAACCGATGGTTCACGATGGAGTTTGAGTTTGGAAAGACTCTAGGGGTTATGAACAAAATATTCTACGAAAGCTTGGAATTCTTTAATTCAAAGTATGGTAGTATAGTCACTGAATTGGAAATGAATTTGTTTAGACGAGGTCCAAAATTTATGCAGAATCGATTAGAAAAAAGGGAGCACCCTACGACAGTTTCGTAGGGTTCATTGATGGAACAAATATATTTATTGCACGTTCAAACGGTTTTTGCCATAGAGAAACTTATTCAGGTCACAAACGAAGAAATGGCGTTAAGTTCCAATCAGTTAATCTACAAGACGAAATTTTATTCTATCTGTTCAGACCGTTGAAATCAAGCAGGTACAACATGAATCTTTTCAAAGTTTCTAATATAGAAACGGAACTTGAGAGATAATTGCTCATAGATGGAAGAAAATTTTATAGTTATGGTGATAGTGCGTATGTTTTACATTCTTATTCGCAAATAGCATATCAGGGGGCTGACTTGAGTGAAATGAAAATAATCCACCAACAAAGAAATGAACAGACTTAGTACTTCTGTAGAATGGGCTTTTAAAGACATCAAGAAGTACTTCACGCACATCCACCTCACCCGTAAAAAATATTCGAGATCACTCCCGTAGCTTTGAACTGCAAGGTAGGTGCACTTATGTGGAAGTTAAGGCTTGTTTGTATAGATCACAGACAATCCAGGTATTCGATTGTAAAAACACTATATTTAGAAGAGTACAGACTCGGTTTACAATAATCTACTTTTTAATCATTCATAAAGTCTCCAGTAGCTCCTTCTGAAAATTCTATGGGGCAAAAAGTTCTTCTGAGTGGTTTGAGTTACGTCGTATAATTCCCTTCAACATTTCTCGTCTTAAATCCATCAGCTCCTTGTGTTAATTCGACTGCAATCTGTCCCTTTCAACTTGTTAGTCAAGCCATTTTGTTTCAATCTGTAGCCTTTTTTCTTCGAAATTTTTGTTTGTATGATACACAGTCTTCTTGAACCCAGAATTTGTTTTGTCCATGCACATGCGTTTCTTTTCACGTTCTTGACTCTGCAGTTGTAAATCAGACCTTGTTTTTTTGCTTCCTCCAGAGACTTAATTGCTCTGGGCATGTCATCACCGCAGGAAAGACGACGTTTTTTAGATGTTGTTGTCTGTGAATCTGGACTATGTTCAAGGGAAGGTTCACTTGTCTCTCTAATTTAACGTCACATCATGGCTGTATCCCGAATCTCGACCCCCGCTTCAAGCAATGTTTAGTCCTAGACCCGTACTATTTTCCGTTCCACATCACGTTCAAGCTCAACGTCATTGGCCTCTGAACTCAAAACCGCACACAGATTATCAAATTAGATGAAATTTCCGACACTGCTGGAATTTTCATGTTTCCATTTGTTACTCTTCTTCCAACATTTTATTAAATATTTAAATCTGTCTCTACAGTTTTTAGTATCAGTTGTCCACGGTAGTAATCCAGATTCATTCATGCGTTGTGCAATACTTGTAAAAAATGCTTCACCCCATCAAAGCCCAACCAAATGTGCACCATGCGCTTGTACTTCTTTCAACAGTCCCCACCTCCGCTTCTGGCTGAAGAGCCACCCATCTTCTTCTCACACAAGTTTGTCAAGAATAGACTTCAGTAGGGGAGTGGGGAAAAGAGGTTTAATTTGTTGTTTACACAAGCAAAGGGGTGGTGGCTGAAGTAGTATTTCCCGCAGTGGCACTGGTATTAAAAGTTGGTGGAGGAGTGGAGGCCGCAGTGGAAGTAGTATTAAACGTTGGTGGAGGAGGGGAGGCCACCATGCCAGTGGTATTAAACTTTGGTGGAGGAGATGAGGCTGCCGTGAGACTTGTATTAAATGTTGTTGGAAGAGGGGAGGCCGCAGCGTGACTTGTATTAAAAGTTGGTGGAGGAGGGGAGGCCACCGTGCCAGTGGTATTAAACTTTGGTGGAGGAGGTGAGGCCACCGTGAGTCTTGTATTAAACGTAGTTGAACTAGGGGAGGCCGCAGTGCCAATGGTATCAAGCGTAGTTGAATGAGGGTAGGCCGCCGTGCAAGTGATATTAAACGTTGGTGGAGGAGATGAGGCCGCAGTGCGACTTGTATTAAACGTAGTGGAAGGATGGGAGGCCGCAGTGGTGCGACTTGTATTAAAAGAAGGTGAAGGAGGGGAGACCACAGAGTGAGTTGTATTAAAGAGAGATGGAGAAGGGAATAACGCAGTGCGAGTTGTAATTAATGGAGGTGGAGAACGGGAGGCCGCAATGCGATATTTTACAAAATGTATGGACGCCGCAGTGCGAGACTTCGTAAACATAGGAGGAGTTCGGGGGAGACCGCAGTCTGAGCTGTTCTAAATTGTTCATTAGTTGAACGAGGATCCTTGTTCGGCATGTTGAATGTGTGACTGTGGTGACGTCCAAAATAAGAGAAATATGGCCACTGCGCCCGCGCGTAATAATTTTTGGACATCTGCCACCGCTTTTCAACCGCCGGCATATGAAGAAAAAAATCCAAACACAGAGTTGGTAAAAAATTGGGAAGACACGCCAAGGGTCAAAACTGTACAAAATGGATCAAAAAGCACAGTAAAAGTTGACGATAAAACAGCTCTCTTATGAAAATATTGGAGCGCAAAAGACTATACTTCAACCAACTTCGCTGCTTTAGCCTTATATGTTCACTATAGTATAATTTTTTGCGTTTGCCAAAATCCACTAATGTATAGAAATAAATTGCAACGTGGCATGAATACATTGATCATACATAATTTACCGTTGATTTCCATACGTCGAGACTCCCCAGGGACCTCAAGTATACTTGAGATAAAATGTTCACCCATCTCTCTATTTTTTGAGGGAAACATTGACCATCTTCGCAATAATGTAGTGGAAGATGGAGAATTGAATTTTATCATTACCAAAATTTCAGGGCCCTACCTTTTCTATTTGGAAAGATACATAATCCACAACACCGCACGGTCAAAAAAAGTCACCTCAAGTATATTTGAGGTATGTGCTGTAGGAAGGCAAAATGTTAAATTTTTATTAAACATTTATTCGGCTGTTTGAGTGCTACCGAACCCAAAAGCTTCTTGTATCTCGTCATCCCCATCCAGGAGGGCTAACACAGAGTGTGACATCATCACACCCTATGAAACAGTAAAAGCTTGAACGAACTTTTTCTGTTGGACGTCCATTTTCATATGTCTAACATGCAATGCATGGGCGAGCCTTCTTCGTTTAATGAGGGTCATAATCATGTTAATTAGACAACTGTTGTGATATACATGGTTCTTTATCGGCCATAGCCTTTCTATTCCTTTTCGTCCATGGCTTAAGAGTGATGGTACTTGAAATAGGTAGAATTGATTCATGATCTGTTTTACCGTCCAGAACAACCTGCAATTCATCCTCAAACACTTTTGGTAAAAGAAAAGCTGTTTCTTTCGCTCTAATTTCTGCATTAACAGATGACACGAAATACCGAATTTGTAGCTCCTTCCACTTTCTGGAAAACATAGTCATGATATCGGTATCAGTTAAATTACCTTGGTTTCTAATGTCTATTATATTTTGAACGGCTAAAACACAATGTAAAACGTAGGTGTTGTACAGAAGATAGTTCATGAATCGCAATGAAATAAACTGAGATAAATTTAAATTGCTGTCCCTACCACATTCAATATATGTCATGTATCATTACATCCACAAATAGTTTAAGCTTTGGCCATAATTCATGAGAACCGGGTGAAATGCTCAAACTGTTTCTGCATCATCCACGCTGACGAATATATTGATCAAGTGATCTCCGCAATGAAATTGTGTATGCTAGACCATCTTGGTATTGCGCATGCCCGTATTTTCCATCGATGGCGATGGGAAGTGTAACATGAGCAGGTGTACTAAATAGAAATAGAAAACACCGAGAAACTATATTTAAAAGCTCGTTATTGTGTGCAGTTAGCACCTCCTGTGGATATGAACAACTGCAATATATATTATACCATTAGGGGCAGAATTCACATACAAACCAGTAAGTAATCCAAGGACTGAAACATGATGTGTTAATTGAATTCGATGTTGACATGGAAAAAGCTTCAAATAAATTTCGCTATTACAAGTACAATGAAACAAGCATTGAATTTTTCCTAAATAATTATCATTTAAAACAGATGATAAAGAAGCATGTGCTGCACTAATTGTATTTGGATTTGTTGCCGTATTAAGCTCAATGGTGACGTTAATGAGAATGTTGGATGTTGGGCAACTTCAAGAACTAATTTACGTGCCAATATAGCTTCCACCGACATGTGACTATTATCATCTATGTTTCCATTATTTTAATTAGTTCATGTATTGTAATCATCTTCGTTACTATTTTGTAGTTTTTCAACATTCATTAAAACACCCATACTGTCTACAGAAGCGGAAAGAAAATCTTAATCATGATCCAGTTCACATTAGATTACAAGTGGTACTGGAGAAGTATGTGAAACCAACCCAACATCATAGTTTCCAGAAAAATATTGGAAACTGAAATCTACACCCCTAGTTTTTTCAGAAAGAAATTCCATGTGTTAGCAGATGTCTTTGATTAATTCATACGCCCCATTAGAAGTGCTCCTGTTACACGTCCACCACTGAGAGGTCTCATTAACCAAATAGAAATTAGTCGTTCTAAAACACCATTTGTTCCTGTAGAGGTTGTCTCTGTTGTGTTATTCGTACCTGGTGTAGTGCGTTGACGAAGGTTTGCAGATTTAACTTCTGAATCTGCAGTACTTGCTTCATTGCGAGTTGAAATGTTTTGACCAAAAATTGACAAAACGTGTGCCACATCAGTACTTGTTATGCGCCCAAACCGCATCAAAAAACAGTTCTATGTAGCCTGACAACCAGTTATTTATCTTACCTATTTTACTTGTAAGGGAAGAAGAACTCGTGATTTAACTTGTGAGTACGGGAACCTAGCAGCAGAAGAGGGATCGTATCTTTCCTTTCTAGCAGATTGTTCCTGTACAACCACAGTTCGTCTTTAACATCCAGGCAGATCCTCATTTCCTTCTATATTTGTTGCAAAACTAACCGTCACACCAGTTCCTCCTGCACCACCATTACGCAGTCCCACAGAAATTATTTTGTCGTCATTTTATTCAGCAGAAATTTCCAGAGCACAACCACGACCACTAATTGAAACGTATCTGCTACATATTCTACTTGAAACTGTTCCTGTAGATGTTAGTTGTGTCGAATTATATATATGTGGAAAAAATAAAGTTACACAGTCCTTACTATCATTGAAAAAAGAAAGGGCAGAATATATCAAGACGGCGTTAGAAATTACGAGCGGTGCAGAAAATCGATACATTTTCTGAATGAAGAGCATTGATGATGGCAAATGACGAGTAGCCTCTGCCACAGAAAATTAAGGAAGGATTCTTCCCTTTATCCTCAAGACGTTTCACAAGTCTCAATAATGAAGTAACAACCGCATTGTTTTCGAGTCTTCGTAGAGTGACTGCAACAATTAAACGTAAATCTGCCAAACATACCTCATCCACCAGGGGTGCACAAAGGCCCTTCTTTGGATCCTTTTGTGTCGCATAAGAACCAGAAATTGCTTGTGTTTCATAATGCTCATCGCCGACCATGAAATATGCATTGTTTGGAATGAATGGTGCCAACAGAATTGTTAAAATGTTTTCCAATGGTTCCATACCTACGGCTCTATCTTCTCCTGCTTCATATTAGTAGTCTGAATTCAATACTATTTGATCATTACCAGGATTTTCCTCCGCTGCCAATCCCCTTTTCATACTCCTGAAATTCTCTTCAGTCATCAAATCGTTGGTATCCCATATTTCTCTACACGTTCATAAAGTTCTGAAAACGAAACACATGTGAAGAAACTACCTTTCAATACCACAGTTTAGAAACTCACCCACATTGTAAATGTAGGTTCCTTTTCAAAGCCTGAATCTTTCAGTTGGAATGAATCAGCCAGACGAAAAAAATACATCTCGTGACCACAATACCATAAACAAATTCAATGCACTGGCTTCCCAACCTTGTAGAACTCTTATAACTATTATTACAACATGTAAAACTGTACCACAAATTCAACTGGGAAGAGTTGACACGTTCTTCATTAATGGCCTCAACATAGTTCAAATTGTTTTCAAAAAATGAGTAGTTCCATTCATGAGCTGTTTCTAGAATCGTTGCAACAGCGAGTAGTCGAGCACTTCTATCTGATGAACTTGCAATTAGTTGAATATTGGTTTTAATGCCATGGAAATTGTACGAAGATCGATGTAAAAGAGGGGATTGATCAAAAAGTCGTTCAGACTGAGTAAAACATTCTGGGAATATTTTACTTCGGAAGTTTGTCGTATTTCCTTTTTTATCATTCAACATATCTGCTTGAATTACAGGGAATTAAATATTTCACAGGCGCCGCATTCAATGAGATAAAGAGATTCTCTTTTAGGAAATATTATTGGACATAGATCCAAAAACGTTTCATCCGAAAAACGCTCATACCGCTAATTTAGTTGAGGTAATCAGTTTTTGAGTTTTAATTTTTTCATATACCTCAAATATATTTTGAGGTATAGAGTCTCGACATATGTTGCAAGACAATAAAATAATTGTATGGGAAGATTTCCTCAAAAAAGATCATACAGACACCAACATGTCAGAATTGCATTCAAACGGCGAGGTAGAAACTTCTACCATCAATATAATTATGCGAGTTACGCAAATACAACTACAATATGCATGCAAAAGAAGATGAAAATCTACCAATGGCCGAAAGGATCAGCTTGCCAATGGACTGATTATACCGGTATCAAAACAAAGGATGAAGTTATTCAATTTTCTGTTGATTTTAAGAGTAATGGTCCAATACCTCGCGTAGCAAGAAATTATCAATTGGACACAGTTCGTACCACGCAACCGTCGTGGACACAGAATGAACTTGATTGATGGATCCACGTCATTGGAAATCCACTGAACTGCACATAGTTTTCTAACTTGCACAGAAAGCCGGAAAGTTGAGCAGAGCTTGAAAACGCACGAAATGATTCGTGGACCAATAAATTTCAGGAATCATTCAATGAACTACGGTTCAATTTTGAAACGGATGTACCGAATCTAGTAGATGGAGTTACATCTAAACTTGTCTTATAATTTGATCTGTGTGATCATACCAAAAAACGTGCTGGAAATTGCTTGAAAAGTAAGTGGTCATGGCTACGTGGAAAGTATACAGTCCGTCAAATAAATTATAGAACATCTGATCAGGGAGAGTCGGACATATTTCCCAAATTTTTCGATAGGTTATCAATATTATTATACATTCATTGTGTATTAAAGTTGTCTCCTGCATTAGAAATTGTGTTAAGAGAAGTTGGTGATGAATTGAGGGCAGAGTGTGGATTATAGGGAAGCGATACAGTCAAGCGCACAAATTTAAAATTCTAATAATACACGATAGGTGCGAGGAAAAAATTGAATTGATCATGGTAACGATGGACTGGAAAACATTGTGGACCATTTGTTAGCACCAGTTAAGGGAAATATTAGTTTTGATAAAGGGAAAAGAAATGAAAGCTCAAGTTTTTGGATGATTAAAAACACTTGCAGAAACTGTATCGACGTTGATTATTGTTGAAAGACAGCTGCGGAATCAATATAATTTAGCGTGAAAAATGAAATTGATTCCACAGCTGTGAAAATAAAGACTTTATTGCATTATCAAATAGCGCTTGAGTGAAATCTATCAGAACTTGCCTTCGATAAAAATAAGTTTTTTTATCATAAAGAAAAATTATTTTACCATAAACTCAAAATGTTTTTTATGCATGAATAAAAAACTAAAATAATTGCCATACCATCCCAACCAAATGTTATATTATTTTTCATCTCTAAATTAGAAGGAGAACGGTCTTATCACCCTAACATTTTTTATTTTTTTTATGTCATGATATTATGAATGCCAAATATTAACGGTCATACCATCAAAACCAAAAACGATTTTCTCTACCTTTAAAATAAAAACAGACAACGGTCGTACTATACCAACAAAAAGATTGTAGTTACTTTCTGCACATATAATTAACAAATATGCTTGTTTAATCCCAACAAAATAAAACTTCTTTCCAAGCACGCATAATTAAAACGGGAATGGTTTTACCATCGGGACCAAAAAATGTTTTTATCTGTATGTATCACTGCATGGTAAAATTTAAAATTTTACTGGTTCGAACCTTTCAAACATTTGAAAATTTTAATGGGGATAAAGCACCTTGTGCCAATAAAGTGTGAAAAGTGCGCACCACTATGCCATTAAACCGTTTAATGGTTCCGTACCATAAAATAGATTAATGATGTGGTGTACCATCATTTTGTTCGAATTAATGGTACAACGTGCCATTAAACCTACCAGGTTACTAATAAATCGTACCATTAATACTAATAGAACAACGGTATACGCCGTACCATTATTCGGATCAGTTTAATGGTACGATGTACTATTAATATGACCAAATGAATGGTATGGCACACCATCAATCCGCCTGGAGTAATAGTACACCGTACTACTAATAATAAAAGAACAACGGTACACCGTTAAAATTATTCGGAGCAATGTAATGGTGCATTGTGCCATTAATGGTACAGTATACCATCATTCTGTAGAATGATGGTATACTGTACCATTAATCTGTACCATTAACCAACTAGAATAAAGGTACGGTATATCGTTTTTATAGTCGGATTATTAGTACAGTTTACAGTTACTATGAGCAGATTAATGCTACAGCGTACTGCTATTCTGTGTGGATATGGTACGCTGTAATATTGATATATTTAATGCTCCTATGAACCATTGAAAGGAATATGAAATCATCAAACCGCGGAGAAGATAGGTACGATATACGATGCTGCATGTTAAACAACCGAACGCTTACATGTGTAATACTGCGCATACAATGGGATGTCCCGGGAAACTGATATTTTCACGTTCTTATACTGGAATTGTCAACCAAGATGAGGCGGAAACTCAGAATCTCTCGGAACAATTGAAAAGAAGCCTGTGGAATGACAAGAGTGTTCCCTGTCCTGTTTCATGACACGAAGATCACCCGTGCAGAATGATGTGCAATTGTGCACCATTCCCACTCGTTTCACCTGATGATCCAATCGCAAAAGATGTAGTCGTGCAGAAGAGACCTCATAGCCGACGCCGTTGTAATTAATATCATGCACACCAGACCATATACCCTCGTTCATCGCTTCCATCACGGAAAGGACCGATAAGAAGAAGAGGACCCCACGATAATATCTTGACACCGATATACTTTCATCTATCCTACACAGATCACATAGAGCATATATATAAAGTTTCCACTGTGCACAGTTTTGTGCGCCACTGAGCGATTACCAATACCAAAAGAGTCCATATACACGGTAACTGCACAATCGGCCCCGATCACCACATTTTCACGAAAATTTTCTGAAGTTCGTGTAAGGAATTCCTGCAGTTTGTCGTCAGCCTATATTGTTCTGATACAGGCCCTATCTCGAGTTAATTTACCATAATCTTTCCATAAATGAAGATTAGTGTAGGAGGGAGCGGCATGGGACTCGGAAATTAATAGTTGCAACAGGGTTGGATAAGTAAAATTAGTGCGCAATTTGTCATCAATTTCTGACATGAAATGCTGCATGTCGACATGATGGGAATCGAGGCCCAAGATTTGCTCTCCAAGAAAAAGGCGTAGTATACCGAAGCATGATTGGGTATTTTTGGATGCAGAACCGTGGTGGGAGATTGTAAATAGAGAGAATACTATGTGAATTCAATCCTGTCCTAAAATTCTCTGCATTGCAGTGATATGCGAGTCAGGATGGGTATTGGATTCCAACTAATCTTTAACTATATTTTGAACCAATTCAAGTACCATTTAAGATGCCAGGTGTGCGTGTAGAAAGAAAGGGACAGTGTGAAATCATAATTAGACCATACAGTGAGCATTAGGCTTGTCCAGATAACTTCCTAGTTGCTCATATTGAGCATCGAATGAATCAACGGCAGATACATACTTCTTTACAAAACAATGAAGATCCGCCATGTATCCGAACTGTTATCATCGGTTACATAGGCTGCTTTTGCCGTCCCATCCACTTCCAGCTGAGATCAAAATTATAGAAAATAAGTAATACGTTGGAGAAGCATAGCGATTTAAAATGCTGTGTTAGTTGATTTGGTGCACATAGATTTGAGAATTGGAAAAGAAACCGTCGATATTGCAAATAAACTTGATATAGTTAGACTTGCAAGGGCAATGAAACAAACATCTACGTATTTTAGTTGCAGGTTACTCTGTAATGGAAGTCCATTGCCTTTTAGGGCATATATATTCTGTGTTTCCAGTAATGTGCGAGCATCTTCCTCACGTAATGACTTGAATACAACGAATAAAGTATTATTTTTGACTAATTCAGGAAGAAGGTGATCTGAGACTGTTATTAGACTCCTAGTTGAATCGAAAATACCCGACAGAACGTGGAGACCAGTAGATGTGCTCGGTATTTGTTTCCGTTGATCACGAAGTCGGCGCGACAGTAGAATTTTTGGTAGGGTATCCAGATCGGCTTGACTTGTCCTTCACATTCCAGTGAGCTTCAAAAAATGTGTCGGGAGATTCTACAGACGGAGGATAGAAGATTGCTGTTCGAAGCACATGGAATGAAGGCGCCGAATGTGGACGTCAGAGGTGTACAGAAGCTGGAACCCAGGATTGTCACGACGACGATAGATCTTGCACAGTATACAGGGGGTATTGGAAGAATGGCCTTTCACGTCTGTCATTGATGTAACAGCAGAGTAGTCCGTCTATGTTTCCGGAAATGAACATCCCACTTCAAATGTCGCAGTGCGGTGCAAAAAATGCACTGTACTGCGATATTTTGATC
>JAULBU010104074.1:0-26263 GCA_032358235.1 Odonthalia washingtoniensis
ATCGTCCCACGTGGACGTGGATTTTTGGTTGAAATAAAAGGAGAGTGGAAATACCGGGAATGAATTAAGCGAGTCGCACGTCACCGGGAAGTACTACGTCTTTCCGAGTGAGTCCAAGTACTTCGCTTGCTCGAAGCTAACCAGCGAAGCTTAGGGCGATGGCGAATGCAACCTTGAGTTGGCTCTTTTATAAGAGGAAAGCCAAGAAGGCTGATGTTAGCTGTAATGTGAGAGGAGTGGCAGAGATTGGGGGCGTATTCTTAAACTCCCTTTGAGACGACGACGTGATGTTGTAATCTGAGGTTTGATTTGGGGCACAACTATGTAGAGAATGGACATTAGCGACCCCATTTTGGTGCAGTTTATTGGGCGAGGGTTGCAGTCGTACTGCTCTTGAATGTACTCAGCGAGGAAGGTATCAGCTGCGTGAGGGGGATGAAGGGGAAGATCAGAGTTGATGGTGATGAATTTGTTGTAGGTTGAGTTGTAGATGGTGATTGTTTTAGGGGCCAAGGTGGATAGGGACAGTTGGTTATGTCGCCAATATTCCTCAGCCGAATGTGGAAATATTGGAAATGGAGATCGTTGAAGCGCGTGGTGGAGTGATAGTAGGTTGGGATGATGAAAGTTTTGGTTTGTGGAATTCATGTGACAAGGAAGGTGTTAATGATTTTATGAAATAGTTACAGGAAGGAGAAGACCGAAAAAGAGCAAAAAAGGGAGTGAAACGGTGCGTAAGCAAACGGCACGACGGAGAAGACGCTCGCGTTGTTGGTGGTGATGTTGATTAGGGGATGCGCTCGGTGGTGTTCTTGGTCGAGTGCTTGGCTTGGTAACGAGAGGGCTTGGATTATTAAAGGATTGCTTTTTGGTTACTGTTGCTAGTCCGATGACTTGTCGTTTCTGTATTTTCGCTCTTTTCGCTGCCACTTGTTCATTTGTGCCATTTTCTGCAAAGGTTGTTTTCGTTCCTCAAAATTTCTATTTCTGTTCATCAAAATTATTTTTGAACAGAAAATTTCTGTTCCACAGAAATAATTTGTACAGAAAATCATTTTCTGGGAACTACACTGGATACTGCAAATAATGTGATCACATTATTAATGTGAATACGAAATTAATGTGAATCACATTAATTAATGTTCAAGCAAAGACGGTTCGGTTTTAATTTAATGTGAACTATATACAATATTTTCTACCCTAGTATTCATGACAGTGTCAATCATAAAACATTCGGGTTGAATCTGAAAACATATACGGGTGTACACCTGTAAGTTGTGAGGACCATAATTTTTGACCGCCGCAGGCGTTTTGTCATTTCCATTAAAAGTGTTTTCTCACGTTCCCATCCTTTAGCAAAAGTATCCCTTATTCTTATTCTCACAACAAACTAAGGACTTTCAAACTATGACATTGAGCGCCTCTACAATTGTTGCTGCTTTTGCCAGAACATCGTCCAGACAACGAGACGATGCCAATTCGCCCTCTGTACTGTTACAGGATGTAGATCAACCACAAGTTCACGACTACGAAACGGAGACCAATTAAACAGAAATTGTCTCACCCCGATCACTTCATCAAGTTTTAATAAGATCGCAAAAAGCGAAGATTGTGAAGTGGATGATTTCCATTGTAGAGAACGGGGGAGAGAAACATATTTAATAGAAGGCTGTTACACATTTTCCACAATTTTTTCGTAATTCTAGACAGGCTGGTATCATGAAAGCGATGCGTCTTTGGAGGGAAAAGGAATCATACATAAACAATGATGCCGCTGTGAGTCTTCGAGGAACAACGTCTTCGTTTACAAGGGTAAATAGTGGAGGTTTGAAGCGTATTGATATGAAGGAGAGAGCTGGACGTGGGTGCCGAAATACGTGATGGACTGATGCACTGAAGAAAGACCTTGTGTCGGAGTTTGATCGCCTGACGCGTGTGTGTCTGAAGTTTAATTATTTCGTATTGCACTACCTTGCTCTCATGTTAATTGAAAAGTCTGAAAATCCTGCTTGCAGTGTAAACACTATACACCATGATAGTGAGATGCTCATTTCTCAAAAATTGACTATGCGCTGGGTTCAAACATTTTGTGAGCTGTTTCAAATTGTAAACCGTTTATTGACTGGAAAGCTGATAGTCAGTCCACAGAAGGAAGAATTTATAGACCGGGAAGTTGCTTTTCATCTTGGTTAACTCTGTCGTAAATTCAATGAGGGAAAGTTGAATGAAGATGATGTTGATAACGCAGATGAGACTCACATTATAATTAACATGGACTCTGGAAAGGGCCTTGGGTTTAAAGGGGACGAAGAGGTTAAATGGGCAGACGTTGTGTCCGGAGGGGAAGGGATTACAATGGTTGTAAGGATTTTTGGTGGGCGGAATGGACGGATCGAGTATGCATTTATGATTTTTTAAAAAAAATATCGCCATTACCCAATAAGGGGTGTTCCCGATAATGTTCCTGGTGTGGCTTACAGGACGGGACCTAAGGGCTCCATCGACCGGGAAATTATGCCACATTGGCTAAAGGAAGAAAGAGTTATTCAGTCCCTACCATACAATAGGAAGCGAATCTTGTATATTGACAATTGTACGGGGCACAACGAAACTGTTGCAATGCAGTCCGCAGCGGGCTCTATCAAGATCGAGATTCGCTATTCACACAAGAATGCAACGCATTTGGTTCAGCCTTGTGA
The DNA here is from genome assembly GCA_032358235.1 of Odonthalia washingtoniensis. Classification (NCBI taxonomy): domain Eukaryota; phylum Rhodophyta; class Florideophyceae; order Ceramiales; family Rhodomelaceae; genus Odonthalia; species Odonthalia washingtoniensis. The sequence goes on from JAULBU010104074.1 coordinate 2,700, forward strand.
TTATTTCATTATCCAAAAAATAAACTATGCTTGGTCAGCACGGTGGGAACGGTTTAAGATGAAAAAAGTGATGGAAAACCGATGGTTAGACTCTTCGAGAAAGTTAATCAACCCAGGGAAAATATTCTTTTTAAGCTGGCTGCGGAATCAATTTTCGACGTCAATAAGCAATGTGATATGGATGGACTACATTACGTACGCAAAGCAATGATTCGATGTGGTCTTGCCAAAAATATCAACAATGTATGGGAGGTTCGCCAGCTTTTCCCAAATCTTCATGAAATTGTGGCAAAGCACAGGAACCATTTTGATGGAGAGCCTGTTGTTGCAACTGTATCTGATACAGTGGAGTAAGAAAGGCCTTTTTCCATTTTCCAACTCACATTTATTTTGCCAGAAATAAGTAATGTGAATCACAATAAATTTTCCATACAAAAATTGATGTGAGTTCAAAATTAATGTGAGTCACATTAATTCTGGTCTACTGTCTGCAAAACAGGGCTTAAAATTTAATGTGACTCACATTATTTACAGTAACACAGGAAATGGCGAAAGAGGAAGAGAAGTCAATTTTAATTGCATTTAGTAAAAGACAGGTGACCAACTTTTTTAAAAATTATGGTTATTAAAAAAGTAAAATTTATTATCGGAATTTGGAAAATTTAATTAAAATTTCAAAAAAAAGAACAGCTCAAAGAATGAAAGATAATGAAAGATATTTATTAAAAAGAAAGAATTCTAAATATGAGCTGTAAGTTAGGCGAAAAGAAGTAAATATGGCGCAGACCCTGTAAAAAATTTAAAGTGTCTGTAAGTTTAATAAAAAATGCCAGATATATGAAAAAGGGACCGAATTTGTTTCAAATATAACATTTTTACTTCCCCAGTAATTACCATGCTAGGGTCCAAGCATGTACAGAAAAATATACGGCTCAGAACACATGTTCAAAACGCCTCCCCCATACATCTCAAATCTCAAATTATCTTACAACAAAAATTGTCGGCGGGGATACAAATTCTAGACAATTGTACCGTCTACCCTAGGACAACTTATTGGGTTATGTTCTATTGACCCACCTTTAGAACACATCTTCAAGCGCTTCTTGCTCTGTTACAAAGAGCTTACGTACCTTTGTTTCTTTGGCCTGCCCCGTTTCGGCGGGACAAACAGTAGCAGATTTATACATCGTGAAGATGCAGTATTGTCAAGAATCTGATTTATGGAAGGAACTTTGTATATAGGAAGGTTGTTATACTGTTCCTTGTATGTTGATGTTCTCCAGTACTGATCTAAATGTGTAGATATATCTCCGCCACTTTTTCAAAATATCATATACAGCATGCACACATGGAAAACATGTATTATGCCACTCGCCATTGCTACAACTTGATGTAGATAACATACTTCATAGTTCATAAGTGGATTTTTCCTGATAATACTTTTGCTTGACCACCATGGTCATGCAAAAGTATTATCAGAAAAAAATCGGTGATGATCACCGAGAAATGTAATATACATTTAAGAGAAGCCGCACGACTAATGCTATCATCTATATAAATTTTAACTCTTAGTGCTAAAAAATTCTCCCAAAGACGATTACAATGTCCTTTTTCTTGTAGAAATCTCTCCTGATCTATCTAAATCGACTTAATAAATTCTGCACCAATTGCAGAATTTCTTACTCCCATGTTTGAATTATTCATGCTTTCTACCCCTTGGGTGGTACTTTTACCAAGTAAACCACCCCTACGAAAAGGATACTGTGTTCCTCATCTGAAACCTTCAAAATATATGTAAAACTTCGTCCATTTAATTGCATTTTAAATGATTCCAATCTACCTTGACCCCAACAATGTGTTGCCGCAGTAAATATCTTTGCACCAGCTGCTCCTACTTGTTTCATAGCATTTATTTTCCTGTGCATAGTGAAAAAAATCTTTTTCCGTTTGGGGATATTTGACATAATATCACTGATTTAAGTTTAAACATCAATTATATTGATTTTTTTTATATCAAAAATTACTATATTATAATAATTTTTATAGGAGTGAAATAGGCCAGTGTGGTTCTCTGTATGTAATAAAGTCGTAGCGCTTGAATATTACCGCTTACACCCATATCTAGGGTTGAGAAGAGGGTTGAGATGAACATATCGGTTATCCGTAAAAGTACGAAAGTGATTTCTGAACCCCAGTCTGAACCTGAAAGACAGGGGAGGGAGTGCAAACTTTCCAATATACTTTACATTATAGTGCTGTATATGTTTACTGAAATACTTTCAATCTCTACCTCTGTACCATGGAACGTACCGTACTATACGGATCTTAGGAAAGTTTGAACATAAGGACAAGAGAATTTCCGTCAAACTTCAAGACTGCCCACATTCAGAGGATTGGAGCATATACCTGTGACTCAGGTACGGTAAAAATGTAGCGCACCTGTTCTAACCGTCCTATACAAGGTGGCGGCATTGGAAGAGGCTTCAAGGTTCTTTTCCAAGTCTGACTCCTGAAGAAAAAGAAAAATGGGTAATATCTGAAGAGATTTTCCACATCGCATCGAAAAGAATTATGCAGCTTGGCACTTCAAGGCGTGCATTTGATCACGGCACATAATCTTCTACCGACATGTATTCGTGAAAAACCTGGATCCAGTCCCTCTAGTTTTGCCTGTTGGAAATATCTTAATCGATTGTCTCAAAATCACCCGCAATGGATGTACCAAGTTCCAAACAGGTCATATTCCGTGGTACTCCCGAACCTGGGAAGTCTTTGTCGAGAGAAGAAACTAGAACGTTTCAAACAGAATCAAACTGGAAATATCTACCGATTACAAATTCGAAGCACTCAGCGTCCAATTTTCAAGCACGTGCCGCTGTGGTAAAATTCATACCAGGACTGCCGAATCGAGTCGTTGATTTCATAAAATTATGGAGATTTGGGGATAATGTGAAGAGCATTGTACCCATTAGTCTCTACAGATTGAAAGAATCACGCGTAGATCTCATTTCAGATTACTCTTCGAAAACATAGAAGGATGGTCTAAAAACCTGTATTTGATAAGTATTGAAGGCTTGCGGAAATAGTTTCCTATTATGTAGACTGTCTCGACTCATCGAAGTGCTCTGAACGGTATGACTCTCCTTGGGACCGAGCAATCGAAAACTACTACTCACACTGGGATAGAAGTGGGAAAAACCCATCACTGGGCTTGAAGTTTTGCGTTGAAAGGAAAAATTGAGAAGTACTTATCATTGTAAATTGTAAAGGTACATGTAAATGAATCAGTAGCGGCGGGATTAAATCCATAGAAAGAGCAAAGCCGTCGAAGTAAAGTAAAGTTTTCCTCCACAACCGGTACAGTGAAGGACAGGACTCGTCTACATAAAATTATCATAAAATAATCCTCCCCATTTTACTATTTCAGAATCTGATGTAATTTTTGACTTGTCTATCATAATTTTTAAAGTACATTGAGTCGAATTAGGATACACATCATTATAATTATAACAGAGCGGCGAAGATCTTCCATGAAAGAATCATACGGAGCTGCAGAGATATCTAGTAGGAGAGGGCGATGAAACGACCGAGGAGGCCTCCTTTGTCCCTAAGACGATGAGGTACAAGATGTCACGGTCATTTTGAATCAATCCCTCGGAAAGTCTTCACAACGAAATAAGTAGTATGGAGAGAAGCTTCTCAAGGAGTGGCTACAAAACCGTGATGATCCAGATCCCATTCAGGTGACTCTCAACTCCTCTTCTTTAATTGTCAATTTTTTGACAACTAAATGGCGGTACAACAAAAAAGACGCCCTGAAGGCAAATAAAATGCTAGAGATTATTCAGGGACTGAAGCTCGTTCATATGGATCTTGGCCACAAACATGCATGGTCCTCTGGAATATTCTCTGTACATTGAAGTGCTCTTTTAGCCCACGGCAAACAATTAATTAAAAGTCCCGATATTGACATATTACGTAGAGCACACCATGTATGCCTAGATGGGGAGGACTAACTCTTCGTGCTAATCCCAAGACTGCAGACCTAATCTGTTCCCATGCAGATAGATTCTGCTTCGGGTAAGTGGATGGAGATGTAAGGGATATTCTATTGCAAGCGGTTTTACTTATCGAGATTCAATGTGGGTGCCGATTTGATGAAAATTCTAAGCTAACTGTTGATAATGTTTCTGTTGTGGTTCAAAAAGAAATTCTAACAATTAATGTGGCTATAGAATCGAGTATAAGGGAGAATAATTATGTAGTTAAAGCATGGCCGAAGGCTACCGGAATCAAGAACTCCGTTTTTATGGATCCGTTTACTGCGATCATGACATGGCTAATTGTGACAGGACTTGAGGAAGGTGCAAAATACAGGCTATGTTTTGCATCTTCAATTTAACTCTTGCTGGTATCTGCCTGAAATGTGGAGAACCATTTACCGCAAAAATGTTCACGGACATGATGCGTGAGAGGTTCGTGCTTATTATAGTCGGTATAGATGACGCATGTACCAATATAATGCACTAGCTAAAGAGAGGATCTGTACAAATTATTTTGTTGTATTCACAATCAGCTTTCATATCGTTATATTTGTCAATTGGTATGGTAAAAGTACTGTTTACCACCCCAGTTTCTTTCCCTACGGAATTCATCGCACGTGGACTAATGTTAATTCCATCATTACCAGGAACAGATAAAGCACCATCACTATTATCAGTATAATACTTCCTGCTTTCTTGTCCTTTCTTCCTATTTTGCCTTTATAGTCGTGGCTGAGAGGAATCACGATTGGGGCGTCTCATTTCACTCGGACTATGAGTAAATTCATCATTAACATGAACAGACAAATCATCATCATCATCATCACCATCATTACTATTGTTTTCCTGACTTTTATTCATGTTTCGTCTTTGTAGTCATGACAGAAAAGAATCACGATTAAGGCGTCTCATTTCACGTGGACTATGAGTAATTTCATCAGTAACATGAAGATGCAAATCATCATCATCATGACCATCATTCCTATTGTTTTCCTGACTATTCTTCATGTTGCTCTTGTTATTTCCTTGTAGTGGTGACATCTTTGAATTGATTGGTTGACAGGGTTGTGGAACGGTGATATGATTGTATAGTCGGAAGGAGTAAAAGATGAAATTGTTTCAATATTGGAAGGAACAGGATGTAGAAAATTCATTAGTTAACAGGAGTGATCACAGCCGTTACAACAGTTGGTATTTTATTCTAAGAGAGATCTTAGAATAAGAATATCCAGCGGTTTAAATTCAGAAGTTAAACCGAAAGAAGATTGAAGATTGATACTAAGTGAGATGTCGACTGAGATTCCTATTACTAGAGAGAGAAGATAATAGTCGTTTAGATTTCTGAATCCTTCGTTTTCAAATGTAAAAGAAGATAACAGCCCGTTCCGACTCAGAAGTATGAAATTGCCGTTCAGATTGAAAGGAGTCTGTAGTATTGATCATACAGATTGCATCGCCACAATGAGTGATTTACGTTTTTTCAGTTTATCTCTTATTATTGTCTGAAACGGTAGTAACACCATAGTGAATGACCTCAGTCAGTTTTGCTAACACGTGTAGTTTACCTCTTATTATTTTTTGAAAGGTAACGTATTAAACACCGTGATAGATAACCTCGGTCTTACTAACATGTGTGGTCCACGTGTAAGTTTTAATAACATCAGATGTAATGTAAGATTCTTACATTGAAAGTACAGGGATGAAAAGTAAAGAATATTTTTCATAAATTTTGTTAATAGCCAATTTGTGTTAATTGTCAACCATACGTTGAATTCAAAGTGACATTGAAGAGGAAATACACGTTCATGATGATTCATTGTATTTCCGAGCATTTTTGAAAAAAAATCTTAGTCCCATGGCTACCACTTTCTTATTTCATTCTCGTGCCTTTTTGTGGATCAGATGCAAGCCAAATTCAAATTCCATTTCAATCATCTTTTGGGTGAACTACTATGCCGGTTCCATCGTACCTCCATCTACCGTCCATCCATCAGGGCCTCCCTGCTGTTTTTGCGTCCATAACACCTACATCTACCTTCCAACTTCGAGTGCCTCATTTAATTTGGTCATGTGCATCATACCTCCAGCTACCGTTCAACTGCAAGATCCTACATCTTGTTTGTCGCGTCCATCGTACGTCCAAATACCATACATCTTGCAGCGCCTCCTTGCCTTTTTCGCGTCCATCTAGTACGTTTTCTTATTCCTCGCTGCGTTGCTTGTTTGTCTTGGCGATTCGAAGACACTACCTCTACTAATCCCGGAAAGTCAATATTATTCATCGCCATGACTTTTCTCCGTACGACGCGTCGCTGCAATTTCTTTCAAAAGCTGTTTCCTTTATTATTGCATACCCGCCGCAGACGTGATAGAAAACAATTGGGAGTTAAGTCTCCTGTTTTAGTCTCCACATGATATCCAAACAACGAATTCCCTGTTACCACACATGGTTTCCATGGCCACCGACTCCCTTGTTCTGATGACTACTTACATCGAAACAGTCAAGAAACTTCAATAACCACAGATTACAATAGCATTTACACCAGCTCGTTTGAAGCAAATCAGCGATTCGAGTACCGTATCTTTCCCGGTCAACCATCTATCCTCTTCTTCGTCCTTCATCCTGGCATACTTGCCTCGGACGTGGTTGGTTGTTGACGAAATGACACATCTCATGAATTCCATGGCCGCCGAAGCTCTCATCCCGAAGAATCCTTACATCGCAGCAGTCAACAAATTGCAACTGAAAGGGATGAAAAAAACGTCTGTGCCACCTCGTTTGAAGCAAATAATCGATTGGAGTACCGCATCTTTTTTGGTCAACAATCCCTTCTCTTCTTTGTCCTTCATCATTGCATACTTGCCTCCGACTTGGTTTGTTGATGACAAAGCAGACGAAGCTCTCATCCTGAAGACTCCTTACATCACAACAGTCAAAAAACTTCAACGACTACAGATGAAAAAAGCGTCTTCGTCAGCTTGTTTGAGGAAAACAAGCGATTCGAGTACCGCGTCTTTTAGTAGCACCATCACTATAACTATCGCTACAAACACTATCACAAAAAAATCATGATCAAAACCATCATCACCGCCATCATTATAAATATCAACTATACCATAAATATCATTACCATTATCACCAGTATCATTATAATTATCAGCTTATAACGGGATCAGAGATGAAACAATCTCGGTATCTGGGATAGCTGTGGCAGTAAGTCGTTTCGTATCTCTATCACGTTGCACAGGAAGAAAGGTCGCAAGTTGAATTAAATTGAATGGCTTCGCGGTAAAATATGGTGATGGCATGTGGTGATGATGGTTGATTGAAGAAGAATTGTGAATTAAATCCATAACGAACAACTGTTAAATAGGCAGAAAAGATAGGTGATACCAGTATGACATAACTGATTCTCTATGCAGAATCAGCACTCTTTTTTCCAATTTCAATTCGAAACGTGTAAAATGATGACACATACTCTCTCATACTGTAAATAATGTAATGTAAGGCCGTTTTCATTACAGTAACGTTGCATCGCTATTTTTTCTTTCACTTTTCAAGAAACAAATTCCTGTACATTAAAATATTTTTCGCATGCAATTATCGAGATAACAAACTTTCATCCAAATATGCTTGAATCACTTCGATGTACATTGGATTCCAGTACTATAATATTGTAATTAACTTGAACAATTTCAATCTTGACTTCGTTGAAAACTGAAAATGAGTCAATAATCTTTTGTCGATAAATATGCTTTTGTTCAAAATAAATTGAAAAGTTTCCAAAGTTTCCAAATTGAATGTCTGACCATCAACTTGAAGGTTCCTGATCATAATTTATTGGACAGTTTGGCAAAATATGTTGGTTGCATCCAATATGCTTCGAGAAAAAAACCAACATATTTCGGTTAATTTATCTAATTACATATGTAATCTAAGCAAAATAAAGTGCATTACTATCCAAAATAATGGAACATCATTCTAAGAATAATGAACTTACCAAAAATACGTTTTTAGAGAATAATTTTCTAAATGCCATTGTTTCTGCTCCCTATAAATCCCAATCTAGTTCCCAATAAAAGTCAGAATAAATTTTTTTTTGACAAATTTTGGTCTCAATAATCCAACCCTATTTTGGGCGAAATAGAATTTTGAAGTTACTGACAATATCGGGATATAAATATTAAACACATTTCAAAAAATGGACAAAGAAGCAAGGGTGCATATTGTTCGAACAATGATATTTTCAAAATCATCCCCAAAAGATATTCCAAATAGTTTAAGTACTTATTCTTCTTTTCAGCCATCAGTCAATGAAAGTAATACAATAAAAGCTGAAAATTCATATATACAAAGAAGAACTTTAATCGAATACGCATGTAGGAGAACCATAATGCGAAGAAATATGTTTGCATATATTGTTTATCTTGATGCTAAAGTAGTAGAAAAACATGTAAATGTTGTTGGAAATGTAGGAAATCATTTTTGAGAGTTCGAAACGAAACACAATGATGCAAGGAAGGGAAAGTACGGGATACACAGAATAACAGTTATGGAATTTCCATATTCATCTGGTAAACATCATAGATCAGAATTTCCCAGAGGTAGAGCATCAATACAATAATCTCCATTACGAATTATGCCGTGCTCTTTGAAAAAAGGTGATGTTCATGAAAATTGTAAGTATAATTAGAAATAATTAATTAATGAAGTTGCTAAGAACATGAAAAATAATATTATTAAGAACCACCCAGTTGCGTACAGTAATTTTATGTGAAAGCGGGCAACACTTTTTACCACATTTCGAATTGCTTCAAGTGGTAGCGATTTTTGCAATTTATGCACAAAAATACGAACTGATTTATATATGTCTGAATATGAAGATGATCAATACATAGCACTCAAAAATATGTATGATAAACATAGATATGAAGTTCAAACAGAGTTTCTGAACTACCTGTATTATTTAAATATATTGCAAAAGAACATATGAATGGAAATGTGAGATTTTTAATTTTAGATTTTGCTGAGAAATTTCTACTATCAAAACATTTAAAACAAGCGAGGATATTTAATTTTGTCAAAAGTTGAAAGATAGATATATTTGGAGTTCACAGAAGAAATGAAAAATTATGTCATATATTTCGCTTAACAGAAGGCCACTAGCCTAGTGAGAAGACTGCTAACACTGTGATTTCTATAATTCAACATGTAATAGAAGTTCAGAGACTGGAATACTGTACTGGTTACGCTACTGGAATTCTAAATTTACATGCTATCAACAATGCCAGGCAGTGTCGAATAGCAGTTCGCAGAATCATACTTTAGCTAGCTTATCAGTCCTATCCTGTGGGTCCCTTTTATTAAATGATCAAACGTAAAGATATGTTCATTTTAATCAGAACTCCTTCATTGTTATAGCTTCGAAATTTACTGGAAATTATATTTCTTCGCAACCCATGGGTGAACGAGATAACCTATTGCCCTACTAACTTAAGTAGCCTAACGGTCTAATAGATTAAAGACCCGTGAGTGGCATATTCAACTCTGATTTCGTAGTTGACCAGGATGGAAACGAAATAAATGAGCGGGAATCGATTTGATTGTCGCGCTGATAGTTAGTCAGCCTAGGCGTGGTTGGTCAGATTACTCCTCGATTCGATTCCACCATCCGATCTGAATGCGTTTGACGTGAGGTATTCCTTCTTAATTATTGTCTACATTTTTCAACTGTTACTCTTCCGATCCTCTTTGAGATGGGATTAAGCAGTTGAACAAAACGTTTTGTCTGAAGTGACACGTGTGTAGGAATTTTGTTGAAAATAACAATAATTCTAATTCAAGTGTTTCTTCAAATCAAGTAATTCACACGTGTGAGATAACACTATTTGTATTCCAGCCTTGCCTCGAAACCTGCCTTGTAGGTGAGTCTATTCAAAGTTATTTGTTTCCATAATTTCATGAGTGTACTGTAGTGGGTGGTGAACTGTACGAATTAATGTACAGAAGGTTAGGGTGCCATCTGTACATTTCATTGGTGTTTTGTGGTATCGTTTATTTCAGTATAAAGTGCCCATAGGGTACTGGTGGGTAGCGTTTTGGTAGTTTCTGTTCCTTTTTATCTTTTCGCTTTTCACGTAAACCACTATCGGACCCTCATTGACGTCGATTTTCTCTTGTGTTTGTTAACCTCTGTTTCATCCGCCTGTCATTAATTATCCATCAATGGTGACCTCTTCGTCACCGGTCCCCTCTACCTGTTATTTTGTCCCCATCAGTACTGTCTGCGTCATTCGTTTTGTGACATGCGCTATGTCAATATTTCCTCATCGATTAGTCTGATCAACACGTTGTTATAATTATCATGACTTTCTCTATAATTTTACTTTGTTCTAATAATACCTTTACCGTTCAACTTCCCTCGACTCTATGCATTATGAACTTCATTCACCCTCTTCAATCCTCAACGTCATCCATCGTCTATTTCAAACATCATCATCGTCATCATCAATATCAACCATCATCCTCAACACTCATTCTCAACGATCTCCATCGTCAAACCTCAATCTAAACGTCAATCCTCCTTCACCGCTCCATATCATCGCAGGAAGAGGTCATAGATGTGTCACATCGACACTCCAAATACTTTTCTTTTTGTGCGATGATGTTTCCTACCCTTGCAGTTTTAATGTAAACTTGCTTGCTTGTTTCCATTATCTGGTATAGTGGAGACGTTTTGAATAAGATCGGTTTTGTCAACGAGTCGGCCGTGTTGGTGTTACCGGGGATCCACGCAATCCTGTTTACTTCTTTTCATCGTATCTTTGGTGGAGGGTCAATATGTCAATTTTAATTCTTCTCTCTGAAGTGGATCCGTCCTTAGTAACAACGTTGAATACCGTGTTACTATCTACCATTGCTTATATTTTCAACGGACATCCCGTTATTTTTTCAATCAATTTCGTGACAAAGAAGACGCATTTAAATACAAAAACCATGACCAAAATTACCGCGGCCATAACAGATCGTGCTATGCATCTGCATCTGTTGGATCCATCATGGACTATGTTTCAATTGTTCAATTTTTCTACCATAAAACTGAAATAGCCAAATTGGCTTTTGCGTCTAGTGGCATTTTCAAATGATGCGTCTGATAATAGTACCAATTTCATCCATGGTAAGTCCAACTGGATGTATTTCAACCCGAATTCCGCCGAATTCGGTCAGAAGTTTATCGTCTTCTTGATAGATTTGTATTCCAACTCGGTCGTTTCTTCGGAGCCTGGTGCTATTAATTTTATAGGGGCACATATGTCGGGTCTGATAATAACCCAGATATACTGGGCTAGTTCACTTTGGATCACAAAGTCGTCCTGTGTTTCTTGATGTTTTAGTATTCATATATTATACGTTGGTTGATGTGGAAGCCTTTTGTTGGTGTTAACTCTAACATAATGCCCGTTAAATGAGGTTTCTTTAGATGTGATCTTAGTTCTAGGTTTGCATCTAAACGATGCGGATGCCAATTCTTCGTTTTTAATTAACTCTTCGGAACCGAAACCTAACGAGTCATCTACCTTGGGGAGTATGAGCCCATCAAGTTTTACTTCCATTATTTTTATCAGTAACCAGTAATCAGATCTCGCTCTTTTCATGTTGAGCGTCTGAAGATGGAGTTGTAAATAAGTTAAGTACCAGTGAAGCCCTGGTTCTGAAATACCGTAAAGGGGTTTGACGAATCTCAAAACATATCCATCTGGTAATTCCAATTCCTTTGGTGATTTTATATGTAATTCCATATCCAAATCGGTATTGGATTGGATATATGCTTGTGTTATATCACTGTTATATGATCTCAAGGTACGTATGGAAGCGGCTATTGATAATTCAATCCGTTGTGAAAATCACTGAAGGATTGGTGCTTTTGCAGCAATTGAATAGGTGTCATTATCTGTGTAATTTTGTACCACTAACCTGTTTTTCTTTCTCAGCCCGTTGCCAATTTTCTTCAAATCATAAATGAATGTGCAACCAAATACTATCTTTCCGTTCACTTTCGATTGGAGAATCGGGACAAACTTACCATCCTTGAGGAGTCCCTGTACTTAGACTTGTCGGGATGATTCGAAGGCCTGTCCTTCCATCGATTCCTTCTTTTCATCATTCTTTCTTGCCGTATTACCAATATATGATTCGATTTCTTCTCCCAGCCTTGCTTCATCTTCACCACCACATGTATCCTCTAAAGTTGTTTGGTTATTGCTATCGAAGTTGTATTTTACACAAGGTTTTATTTGTATGGATCTAAAAATCTTTTTTCTTCTTAGTAATTGGACGACAACAGTCTCCCCTTCTATGGATACAAATTTTTCCAGACCTTCCCAACGATTTGACGCCGTTCTGTGAACCAATAATGTTGAGCCCACTTGTAGATCCCGTAGCGTTTGGGATACTTCTACCGCTTTGGGTCCTCCAGGGGGGCTCAAGGCAAAAGCGATGCGTCTCTTAGCTTGATCGATCACTTCTTCTTCGTTTCTATGACTTCCTTCAGTGTTTCAACTTAATTAGGAAATGGTGTCACTCTTGCAGGCCGAGGGAGTGCGCGGAAGATGGATTAATGTCGAATCGTCCCATCGATTCGATACATGTTTAGTTCGTACGATACGGACAACAGACGCAACTGACGGAACGATGGGGATGACGACTATGGAGGAAGGTGAGAGGTTGATGAAGACGGAAGTAGAAGGAAGAGGTTGATGACCGGAGAAAACATTATAATTATGATAGTGGAAGATGACGGTGATAATGATGTCGATGACGGGCGGTGGGGATGAAGATGATAAAGATGATGATAAATCTGAAGATGATAATGGTAAAGATGATGATAAATCTGTGGATGATAATGGTAAATGATAATGATGAGGATGACAACGATAATGATGATTAATGATGATGATAATGATGATTATAAATATATAAATATGAGGATGACGACGATGACACTGATGACGATAAGGAAGACGTCGATATTAACGACGATAATATAGACGATGATGTCAATGATAATGTGAATGGTGGAGGATGAAGGCGGCGGCTATAAACGAGAAGGAGGACGTAGGCGGGTGGGAATCCGAATAGGAGAAATGTACATGGAGCAAAACGCCAAAGTAAAAGGGAAGAAACAAGGACGATCGTTCCTGTCTCATGCCATTACAGCATGAGACAAGTCATACTGACTACCCACGATATATTCTACTATACAGTAGAATACATATCCCGCCCACGTTGACGCGACGCGCTGTACTGTACTGTGTGCATCCATCGCTCATTCAGATCGTGTACGGATACACGTGTGCTTATCTGTCAGAACTAGGTTCGAATTCCTAATTCTAATAATTACATTTAGCTTACGCTAACACCAAGACTATATTACACGTTTCAAAAAATCAGTTGATTCCATGCAGAATCATCCGTATTGATACCCAGCTCCGCGGCTCGGACTGAGAAACAATAGAGATAATTACATACATTTACAATTAACTCTGACTCCTAGCTACATCAAGCTCCACTAAACCCGACCCCACCGCATCGAGAGACAAGGCACGAAACTGAGCAAGAGATCAATCCACCACGCGTCGGAAGAGAACTAACCGTTATCGCAAGGAGCAGAACTATCCCCACACCGAGACGAGTGCCCAATAGTTGTCAACTGCGAGTACAGTTGACGAAGGTTTTGGCGTGAATTCAGAACAGGCTACCTGCGAAACTACTCAGCTGTAGTAGTGTAACGGGCGATACCGCTCTCCAACTAGGAGGGCTACCACACATTCGACATTTGCATATCCCCTCCGACTCTATTCAATTAACGAGAATTCCACTGTTTTGACCTTTTAGCACCCTTATTCACTTAGCGAGGATCCTACTGGTTTTGACCTGTTACGTCCTTTATCGCATTTGGCAACAGCGCTGGCCTCGGCCACCGAGTTGTTTTCGACAGTAACATTGGGCAGAGTCGTTCCGGTCTCATCGTTGAGTTTACTGCATGTACGGCAACTTGGAGGCAGTCGCCGTCATTCATCTCACTTCTTGACATCAGATATCTAATCTTTGAATACGCGCTTCCCAATGGGGAGTAAAACCTTCTGCAATACCAATTGATTCAGCGGTTTCAATAGTTGTTTATTCGATTACTATTCGAGCTGTTGATGCGTTCTCCCACATTTCTTTTGATACATAGGATGAACCCTAGTTTAGATTTAGGTAATTCAGTGGTACCGTGTAGGATTGGATCCAAAGACGTGGAATTGACTTCCAGATCTCATCTGCTGTCCGGTATTTCAGGAACCCTGCTGCCTTAAAATGGGTGCATTCATCTACCATATGTATTACTGGCCTTGAATTTAATAACATGGTATCAAATACTAAGAGGTCATCAAACCTGAACTCTTCAGTACCAACTGTGAGTTTAAAGCGGCAGGGTATCACCATTTACTTCACATATATTGCAATAATCACTTATTTTTTCAACTCTTTCAGTAAGTACACATTCAGGCGTGTACTTGATGCTCGTTTCAGAAGCTGGTGCGTTGCCAGAATTTATGGGTGACCAAAGCTCTGATTTATACGTCTGAGTTATTGTTCCGTGTAAAGGGAAAATGGTGTGATCTATGCGGACCATCGGTATACAACGAAGTAATATTCCGATGATAATGGTTGGCGGAAGTTGCCAACATGTAGGCAATTACCTTGCAGTATTAAGTCAAGGCCATTGTCTATCATGTTCTTATTTGATAGAAGAGATGGTACGTCCCCCTCTAGGATTTCAAATTCCACGTCAATTATCATATCAAAAGCATGGAATGTGATTTGTGTTGTGATTTACCCAATCATCTTTCCATTTATGCCTATCCCTTTCAATCATATTCTGGAAGGAGGTCTTAATGGTAATCGTCGTCTGAATTCCCTCTCGTACGCCAAATATGATGATTTACTGACCACAGATCATCTTTCAGGTACCATATCCAACCTGAATTCATCTAATGTTGAGAGGAAATACCCACGCCGAGGCTTATTCATGGTGAAGATTGCGGAGTTCATGTCATACTCGTATGATATGCCGTATAAGAAGTCTTTATTTTATAAGTTATGCTCCAGGTCGGTAGGGTCATCAATTGTCATCAAAAGCATATCCTCATCTTCCGTATCATCTTCTAACTGTGACCATTGTATATCAACCTCTTATTTTAATCTATCATCATTCGCCTCAATTGATGTCATCTCTACTACAGCTACCAAGTCCTCTACCGTTAGTAACGCCTGTGGGTGTTTCGCCTTTAATTTATTTCTGACTTCCGTTACGCATTCCGTCAATGCCTTCTCCTGGAGAGATGCTTGTCGCCACATACGAAGCAACCCTTCACACTACCCACCCATTCAGGAAAGAGACGCCTCTTGAAGTTTTGATTTCTACCTTCAGACTCCTTGGTTTCAGACCATGGATTGCTGCCGTTTCTTTTAGCTTCTCCTCATTTCTCTTTCCCAGTCTCACAAAAACAAGAGATTAGCATCAGTGTCAGCTAGGAGTTGGAAACGAGATCCTTACAGTAGTCTACTCTTTGGTACCTAGCTTTGGGTGGCTATGTGAGTCGCTGGAATGTACAGTTGTAGGTGACTGATTGAAGGTTACCTACGATGACGATGTGAGAAGAGGTGATTCGGGTGTATGCAGCTAAGGTGGATTGGATGTAGATTATTTTATGTTGTTTGATGAATGTGGAGGATATACGAGTTCTTGGGTATGTTGATGCAGTTAACGAGGTTAGTGTAGAAAGGGAGGATTGTCAATGTATGTGGAGTTAAGAAATAGTGTGTGTTAGAAGAAGAGTGAGAGATAGAAGAATGGAGGGATGGATAAAGGAGTGGACAGATATATAGGTCAGCTGAGGATGGAACTACGGAGGTCTGTACTAGTGCAGGATGAGTAGCAAAGAACGAGCGCGATTCGTGACTAAAGGAATTGGTGACTTCTTGAAAAGGTGACTGCACCTTGTCGGCAACAATTGCTAAAATAATGATTTAATGATTGTAAAGAAAGAAAGTACGGAGAACAAAAGGGAAAATGGAATGGTTCTGATGGCGTTCTTATATGGAGGAAGAACGTCAAAGCAGATACCGAAGACAGAAGATTTTTGTTGCTGGAGTCTGGGATGATGTAGGTCAGAGCACACGTGTATACACTTGTCCTACAGTAGGTTCCAACTGTAGAGGTTTGATTATAATCTGGAGGCATGTGCTGGGAGGTAACGTGTACTGTGGATGTTCCAGTTAGTGCAGTCGGTGTGGGGTTGAGTTTGTACTGGAGCGTAACTTGCAATACGAAAGTTCCAATATAGTGTCAGCAATCCTAAGTCTAGTTTATCACCCAGTTATTAAATTACTTCATTGATATACTCATTTATCATACAGGCGGAACTGCTACAGGCGTAGTTTGGTTTGTCTCATAGTTGGTTCTCTATGCAATTAATCGCTTGGTGACTTGTTCGGTGGCATACGATTCCGAAGCGTCGTTTGAATAGCCGGCACGTCAACAGATTTGAGTAACCAGTCCCACAAATAGCAGTCAGTATTGTATGGAGGATCAAGTTATTTTTAAAGCGACATAACGTTTTCTACAAAATCCCTGAACACCGCCACTTCTGACTTTGAAGGAATTTTTGACAATGATTTTTAATAGTTTCATTGTCTGACATTTTATCAGGATCCGGGACTTCTTATCATAACTATTGTATCAATTTCTCAACATTAATGTTGCCAGCATCAATGGAGCAGTGACTGTTTCACCATATTTTACACAGTTTTTCACGTTGTTTGAAAAGTAATTTAGCGCACCACCGGTAATAATCACCGGGAATGGTTTCATCTTATCATCCTCCGTTAAATCTCTGCTAACCTATCAAATATATTTGTTTAATTATCCAGGTCCTCATCCCAACTTCCCAAAAGAGGCTTTCCAATGAATACTCTAATGAGACCATTAATACCTAGTCCTTTCTTCTAGTTCATAGACCGTTTCGTTTCTGTCTCTCAAACCCTCCTTTATGCTTCTTCGCCTTTTTGTTTGTGTTACTGTCGGAGTCATCACTTCTGTTGTCTGGAGGATCTCCTTTATCAGTCTTATGATATAGCTGAATCATTCCAAACATGACTATCAGGAACCAATGTTTGGTGCCTGATAGTCGTCTGGTATGAGGGCGTTCAGGTCCCTTTTTATTACCTTCAGTTTTGGTGATATTTTATCTGGGTATTTTAAAGGCGAGAGAGCTGTCGACGATATGATTTAATATCGTCTGTTGGTGTGGACGAAATTTCCTGGTCTGTCTAAAGGCGTTTTGTTGACCTTTCATAAGTTGGTAGGAGAATCGATATAGTTTTCCCTATATGCAACGTCTAAAATGACGTTTTCATTTTGTATTATGCTCCCCTTTCCAACATAGATGCCTCTCTTTAATAGAAACTCCGTCCATTCTATCATGGTGTTAAATTTCCACGAGTTTATTGTGTGGGGAATAAATGCGGTTACGAAATCAAGCCATAGTGATTCCTCTTCCATGTTCGGCTCCTGAAAGACTTTCAATACCTATTTTGAGTAGTCCCAAAGATTTTCGTTCTGTTCTTTATTCTCTTCTTCTGTCGCATCGTCATTTATTACGTCTCCGTCATTCGCTGCATTAGTATATTTCATCCTTCCTTCCACGTTCTTGGTTTTTTCGCCTGTTTTGTCCGACTACCGATGGAATCTGATTATGCATTCTCTGGTGATGGTGCTTCAAATCTTATGTTATTCGTTGATGGAGCATTTGGCTCTAGTTCTTGTTGATTGTTAGCCTTTGGAGCCCCAGCTCTGGGATTTCCTGTCAATCAGAATGTATTACTGGCAGGTATACTTTGTTGTATGGTCCAATTCTTCTCCCGGTTCGAATTTGAAGGTCCAATTGACCTTCAAATTAGAATGGGTAGAAGAATTTGACCGGCTGGTAGCCTTGGCCTGTTTCTCGCTTGTAAACCTTCGGATTCTAGCTTGAGTTATTCTTCTGTTCATAAAAGTTTAATCTGTCTAATAGTGGTTAGCCCAATCCTACTTTAACTAGCTTATCCTTCTTATCCTTCCGGTCCTTTTTATTGAATGGTTAAACGTAAATATATTTTCATTGTATCCAGACATTCCTTTATTCCTATAGCCACGTAATTTACTGTAAAGTATGTTTCTTGGCAAGTAGTGGGTGAGTGGGGTAACCTATTGAATATCTACCTTAAATATCTTCACGGGCTAATAGATTGAAGACACGTGAGTGGACTCGTTAACTCTGATGTTTCAGTTGACCACGATCGCAACGAAACAAATTCGCGGGAATCGATTTGATCGTCGCGCTGATAGTTAGTCAGTCTAGGCGTGGTTCGTCATATTACTTCTCTTCGGTTTGATTCCACCTTTCGATGTGAACGCGTTTGATGTGATATATTCTTTATTAATTATTCTCTACATTTTTCAACTCTGATTCTTCACACCATCTTTGAGATGGGATTAAGTAGGTGAACAAAAAGTTTCGACTTAAGTGACAGGTGTATGGAAGTTTTTTGGAAAGAACAATATTTCTAATTCAATTATTTCTTCCAATTAAGTAATTCACATGTGTGAGATAACACGATTTGGGTTCCAGCCTTACATCGAAACTTGACTTGTAGGTGAGTCAATCCAAGTTTCTTTGTTTCCGTAATTGCATGGGTGTACTATAGTGGGTAGATAATTGTATGAATCACTGTAGAGGATGATAGGGTTTCACCTGTACATTTCATTGGTGTTTTGTGGTATCGTTTCCTTCAGTATACAGTGCCAATAGTGTATTGGTGGATGGTATTTTGGTAGTTTCTGCTCCTTTTCATCTTAAAAGTATACTACTGGGTCGGCAAGTAGGCAAATGGGGAGAATGAAACTCTGCTTGGTGCTCTTTTTATTTTTCAGTAGACCTAACTTGGTTTTGTGCCTTTTATAGGCAAAAATGACACCAACTACATCTCACAGTGGAGTTCGTTGAGTCAATCAAGATCAATAAAACAAATCAATCAATCAACAAAAATCAGTCAACAAGTACAGTTGGTCAAAATTCAATCAAGCCCGAAAAATCGAGGGCGAGGTGTAAGAATTGCTCACAGTTTTACTATAAGCAATGCTTACACTGTAATCCCTCGATTTTTTCGGCGCCTGCGGCGGGCAGGTCAACCCATCGTCATTCCAACAGTAAATACTCATTATAATAAACAAAACATGAAACTCATGTTGGCTTACAGCTTGCCTCATGAACGCATTGCTTACTTCTCCATCACTTGTTCCTCCACGTATGGCGTAAATACTCGTCATTGTAATACATCTTTTAGTGCGAAACACTATTGGACCCTTATTGACCTCTTTCCCTCCTGTGTTTGCTCACCTTTGTTTCGTCCGCTTGTCAGTAATTACTTCATCACTGGTGGTCTTTTCGTCACCTGTCCCTTCTGCCTGTTATTTTATCCCCGTCAGTACCGTCTGCCTCATTCGTTTTGTGACATGCGCTCTGTCAATATTTCCTCATCGATTTGTCTGACCAACAAGTTTTTATCATTATCATTCCTTTCTGTTTGATGTTACATTATTCTATTAATACCCTTATCTTTCAACTGCCTTCAACTCTATTCATTATAAACGTCATTCACCCTCCTCAATTCTCAACATCACCCATCATCTATATCAGAAATTATCATCGTCATTCTCAATATCAATCATCATCCTCAACCCTCAATTTCAACGATCTTCATACACCAATAGTCGACATCAATCCCCCTTCACCGCTACATATCATCGCACGAAGAGATAGTCAATGTGTCACATGTACAGGACGGAAAATAATATGTATGTACTGTTGTACTTTCCACTTCCGCTTCCACATAGTTATCACAACTCCGACGCGGCACCATCCTCGCAGCATCATTCTTTCCATGCAAGGAACTCGGCATATAAAACCCATTGGACAAGACTTACGAAGCACGAACACCAAGGGCTGTCCGCAAGAAATTTGATGAAGTTTCCGCGGATATTCAATTATTCCACGTTTCTAATCGAATTGTACGACCATGCAAAAGTTTTCGAATCTACAGTCCGCTTTGGTGAAGAACGATTCTTGTTGTTGGCTCTGATGAGCACATCGTTCTCCTCCCCCATGGCGTCATCACCAAGACCCTGCAGGGAGCCATATAGAACCATCATATCTATGTCCTCGTCGCTTATGTCGCTTACGTCGTAGAGCGACATGATCTCCGGATCTTTATGAATTGTTAGATGGGACGTTGACCTACTGCAAAACCTTCTGTGACAGTAATGTTACGAGAGAGAAATAATGATAGATTTTTGATGTGTTTCAACGAAATACGGAAACTTTTCGGCACCGAATAAAACGTTCACATGTCATACATATAAAAATAGAACAACCGGGTGACATGCTCTAAGATGTTATCACCCCAGTCCGAAACTTCAACCAATCGATATCGTTACTGATTCCAGCTCGTCCCGTCTCCTCGCCCTACTAACATACCTCATTAACTACATCGGTAGTTGTCCCTAGGTTACTCTCCAACTTTGTCCATTCTATTCTCACTTCCTTTGTGACCATTCCTCTATCCCATTTACCACGTTAATTGCATACTTTCACCAAAAGTAGAGTAGTCATAATACAACCACCACTGGAATCCACATCACATTACAACAGGACATTCCACTTTACTCCACTGCTACATACACTATCACACGTGTGAATTATACTGGGTACAACTATCACTGTAATCCACATCACATAACTACACTATATGTAAAATTACACCACTACAACATACACCATCACACGTGTTATATCGCTCATTACAACCTACCTTCACATGTGGCTGTGTTTTATCCCCAGACGTTTATTGCCACCGTTTAGAATTACAGTAGTTCCGTAGTTCACCCATGTTCTTCGACATGTACAAGCGCGCCATCTCAGAGAAAAAGAAGGAACTCAGGGTGAATATGAAGTGGAACTACCATTACCTATATTTGAAAAACTTTCACAAAATGAATCGAAGTAAGCATTGACATACATCAACATTTTAATCGAAAATATCACATTTTTCACATTTGTTTATAATCATTACGTTGGACCAAATCCAATAAAAAAACAACCCGTTGTTATTGAAAATGAAGAAAAACGGTAAGCACCGGTTAAAGTTTATAAGCTGATGTATGAGGTAATTTTCAAACCAACGAAATGTATTCGGAGTAGACCTGGGCATACACATTTTTCCACTGTATGTTTTTTTGAAAACTGACAAATTTTATTGTCTATATGTTCTACTTTTGGCTCTGTTTAGACCAATGTTTACAATTCAACTTTTATGCCATGATGTGATGTATTTGTGCCAGGTTTGATAGGTGTGTTTGATGAGAAAATATGAAGGTTTGTAAGGTTTGTATGGGATGGTACGAAAAGCACTTCTTTCCGTACCATCCCATACAAATCTGCTCCTTGGTAGGGATGCTTGGTATGTTGTTGCAGTACCTTGCAGGATGTGAAACAAAATTCTAGAAATGTCTATAGAAAAAGTTAGGAAGGAAGGCTAATGGAATACAAATGGGATATGTGAGATGGTTCCATATAGTATTGTACTGGGTGATAGAATTTCCTTATGGGAGTATTTGTCAATGACGTTAGCTTTGATATCGTCATTACAAGTAATCTCGTACAGGATGAGGTAGTGGAAAAGAAGGTTGATAGATCGGTGTCTACGTGGGTGTCTTGGTGGTGCACCAGTATCGAGCCGTGAAATGAAAAAGTTTCTTCACTGTATTGATAATGATCGTGACCAAATGGTAGTGGAGGAATAGGAAAATTTTCAATCACATGGAACGGACGAAACAAAAAAATGTGATTCGGGTGACGAAAACAAAGAATCACTTGAGGAAGGACAAACAAAATAAAAAGAGAACTGAGTGGATGGTTTGAAAAATTGTTTAAGAAGTCTAAAAATGACTGGATAGCACTGGTGTATTGTGGTAATGTGCCTACGAAAATGGTTTGCAGAAGAAGGTTTGAGGAAGGTATTATATATGATGCATTACTTCACATATTCAATCCGGAACATGTGCAGATGCCATCATAGGGAAGAAAGAGAGTAAAGAGCGATTATAAATGGTTAATATTACCTTCTGGGGTATGGAAAAGAAACATAATGCCAATATGGAGACGGTGCAAGTCAGGGAAAATATGGAAATAATAATGACGCGAACTTTATTATGTAAAGTTGCAAGTATAACATACAATTGGACGGCAGAAAATTGAAAGCTGTGTGAACTACATGTCGAAAGAATTAATAGACGATAATACCAGAAATATATAAAAATTGGAATATGCGAAAATAGAAGATGTTGGAATGATAAAACACCGGAATGAAAATTGGAAGATGTGAAAGCATTTCTGAATCACCGGTACTTTCTGTCGGTCAATTTCACCCCTCGATTACGCCTCTGGGTTAGATTGACGTCCCTCGGGTTTCTCTAGACCTTGCCATACGATATACACCCTGATAGACGATAGAAAACCAATACTAATCCCCATTTTCAATCATTCCCCTTCTCCTTCCACCCTTCTCCTCCCTAAATTGATTTTTGTTTCGGAGGAAGAAAGAAAGGCAGGAAAAATCGGCATGAGTAACAGAGCAACTATAAAAGAAGGTATCATAAATAAAAACATTGCTTCAAAAGTCTTTTCATTTCTAAGAATAGTAAACATCAAACTTTTTCTCTGTCATTACTCAATTACATCAGCATACACTGTACTATACTTTCCAATGTTCACCCTGTTTTCCAAGTCTCGGTTCCTGAATACTTCATCAAATCTAAAATTTCTATTCACAGTTCAACTTCCAGTTCGGTAATGTCGCGTATCCAATAGACAACAACTGACGCAAATACGTCATAATGAAGATGAAATTCTCGAGCTTTTTACTCGAATTTTTATTCCCTCTCACAGGGTAAAAACCTATCCCTCTTACTTAGCGACTAAATTTTAAAATCATGTTATTTTATATAATCTGACAACAAAAGTCACACTGCCACCAAAAATCATTCATCTCAATATAGAAACACATCAAAAATAGTTTCCATAAAAAACATCTGTCGAAACAAAGGACGAAATACCATTGCTAAAATCCCGGTGAAACCCGTGTCCATCTGGGACACCAAAATAGGAAGAATAAGGGGAAAGAAGGAAACCCCCGCAGAGCCAGAAGGAACGCCAAGGGGAAAAATGAGACACACAATACACATTGAAGCGGGACAATTTAATCGCCGTCGTAGAAATAAAAGTCCAGAAGAAAATAAGGGAAAACCTCAGTAATCGCAGAAAACGCTCCTCTCGCGACAAGGCCACTTGCCGTAATCGCACTAAAAGAGAGAAGAA